>JBAIZZ010000162.1:149641-222524 GCA_037355905.1 Heliconius aoede | reverse complement strand
CAGATGTTACTTATAAAACAGTATTTCAATCTACGTTAATAAAAAAAATTGAGTTCTATCAATTATACCGTCATGTGATATTAATTCAGATCAGACGCAATCCCGTTTTGGATACTTCAATAGCGCTCTAATACAAGTTAAAATAGACTTTATACATAAATTATAAGGACTATAATCGTCTATCAATTAATTTAATACATCAAATATTGCGGCACAAATATTGTTATGATAAAAGGCTAAGTTCAAACGTAACTCATTATTGGACTTTTTTTTATTCTTCAATTTTATTTTAAACTTATTCATCGAAAGTTCATTCCCATTAAGAGGGGAACGAACGATCTTTATTTATAATATAGTTAATTCGACGCAAAGATATATAAACAATTCATTCCTCTGACTAAGAATCGAACACACTACCGTCGCGTTTGTGCCACGACGGGATAATTTTCAATAAATTTTATATTTTTAACAGCTTATGACTCGTGTAAAGTCGTCCTTAGGTTCATCGTTGCAAATAAACCCTCAAGGGCGTTGTACAAATCGGATATTGTAACCGTGTAACGCGTTGACACGCTTGAACTTTTGAAGGAAACTTGTGAAATTCTGAAGCAATCAATAAATAGCTTAAATTGACGTTAAGGTTCGCCACCCATCACGCAATAATTATATGGTTTCTGCCATTAAGCAAAACAATGTCTCAAAAAGCGGAGTGCGATATATCTTGACACTAGATTCCTCTTAGTTTGTTAATATTTTTTAAATACTTGTAATGTAAAACCGTTGCGAAGTTAATATTTTCCTGCTAACGCATTATTCGAAGATACGAATCTTAACTTGAACAATCAGGAGAAAAGATATCACAGTGACACGCTTAAAACTTAGAAGAAAAATCATAAATAATTTCATATAAAAATGTAGTATTGAGTTCTGTCACTCACCATACCATATGTGTGTGTACTCCGATCTGCTAAGACAAAGCACAGCGTTGAGCACCGTCATTCAACACGAAATGTTTAACATATACAAAAACTCTGCCAATTAGGAAAAATAATAAAAATACATTAATTTAAATTCTTTCCCTATCTAACTACCTAAAAAATTTTAAAACAAAATTCTGGGAATTTCATTCGTAAATCGTAACGAGACTTTGTAAATTTCATTTGATATACTAAAATTATATTTGGTTATTCACACGATGAATCGCTCCACTTCGAAGACATTTTCGGTTGCTAATTGGCTTATTTATTTTACTTTGTATTCATTCAGTTTGCAAGACGAATATTCTTTATTGATCACATCTGATTGTAAATGTGACGGTCGTGGATTCGATTCCCCATTTGATACTTATATATTCTGCAATGAATAAAGTGCGTGAAGCTGTTAAGAAAAAAAATCTGACCAGCGAAACCGATTTATCCACTAATTTCCTTTACAAGTAGAGTACTAGAGTAAAACTATTTTTTTTTTTGATTCAACTACGTAACTCTAATTATAATTTGCCGAGCGTAGCCGACCATGCCCTGAATCAGGTATATCGATTACACTCGCAATTAATTTCTCCTTTTATATACATTGTACTTAGAACCTTGCCTTAATATAGGCGGTGTGCATTTATATTATTTTCTTCAGCTTCACGCTCTTACCTCCATATAGCAGAATAGGCAGAGAGACGGCCTAAATTTAACACACTCCGCTCCCCGCTTTCCTCCGATTGCAAGAGACATGGCGTGTTGAATAGTGGAGCTCAACACCGCACTCTGCCTATACCTCAGAGCGAAGAAATGAACATATTAAATATCTAATTTACTCGAGTCGGAATCCAACCTACAACCACTAGTGCTCCGGTGCCACGATTGACCTGATTACTGACTGATATATTTGCAAGAAATCCAAATATAAATTCTAATTACATTATTTAATACTTTATACATTCTACTAAGCTTAATAGAATGAAAAGTATGTTATATATTATTAAAGGCCTAGTGGTCATACAAGACTTAATGTGTAAACACTTATTTAGAAGTCAGTTTATATAATGTTAGTCGCTTTGATCGTAATTAGTATTAATATTATGAAACATATGATAAAAATTATAAATTCTATAGATACAAATAGTAGAATTGCATAAATCATAGATTTTTATGGACATATTTTGGTACATATTTATGTTGTAACATTAGGTTACTTATTCGAAATTTAAATGTATAAAATTATATTTAAAAAAATAAAAAAGCATATTATTATGTACACCTAAAACAAAAGCTACGGTTGTGATTTCGATTCCTTCTAGGTAGAATGAAATATTTAATAATTTGACAAATCTCTGGATACGGACGAAAGCGCGGCGTTGAGTTCCGCCACTCAATACGTAATATTTGGGAAATTGGGCGGTGGGCAACGACAACGATCTTAAGTTTAGGAAGTTAAGGAAACGAACGCACAACAATCGCAACACGACAACATTAATTTAAAAAAAAAACAATGAACACTAAACGAAGGTGCGGTCGAGTTCCTCTTACAAAACAGATCTGTCCTCTTTTTTTTTCTTATAAGACTCTCGAGAAGGTCAATCAAACGGCAATGTCGACAAAGAATACAAACAGATTTTTTAGTCTATAAGTCCTAAAAAATCATGTGATTTCCATTCAATTGAACGATCATTACTAATTGTAAAATAATTCCTTGGCATTACATATGAATCCTAAATAAATGTCAATAGTTATAATATATTGTCTTTTTTATATTTACGTTGTATCTATCAAATACATTCAACTATAAGCAGAAAAACTAATAGAATAAACTAATATAAAAAAATATATAATTAAATAATGTGTTAAAGATTAAGAATATCGTTAGCGAGAAACGGAAAAATACTCGATATTTCGAATGGGAGTTGACCACAAATTATCGAGCTCTCAGACGCACGCTTGTGCTTCTGCACCGCGATAGGTCTCATATAATTATACAATAACTACGATTTATGTTTTGTCATTACTAGTTTCTTCCTGCGGCTTCGGTTCTATAAAATAATTAAAAATTGTTTAAATAGTACGAACCTATCTATAAATAGACATAGTTAACTCTGACCGCAATTACGGTGGGGCTGTATAGCCTACATAGAAACTCTTAATGTAATAAAACCTGTAACATTCCTCGATAAATAGACTTAAGACTATCTATTATAAAAATAAATATTTTTAATTTTCTCCTTAGTGATTCCTGAGATTAGCGCGTACAGCCAAACATACTCTTCAGCTACGTGATATTAGTATAAATGTATAGTACGGTACAGTAAACTTGCGAAGGTCACTGTCAACGTCTACAGAACAATAGATTGTTTTGCATTTGTGAGATGAAACGATATTTCCAACACGACTCTGGCAGTCATAACAATATCTAATGGCATAAATTCTATTCTATACAATATTTTCAAAGAAAATAATAAAATTATTATATTCAATGTACTTTACCTGTAAAGTATTTTTTAAAATATGTAATATATGTTATTTCTATATAATATAATTCAATTAATGTATCAATGAAGCTATCAAAGTTATCTTCATAATTTCCAAAATAAAATAAATTAGAAAAAAAAAGCTAATTTCCTATAAATAAATAAACATACATACATTAACGTCAAGTGAAAGCTAATGGAATGGACACTCTTCCATACGCTATGTGCTCTAGATATTGGCACCACGCGATCGTGAGTAGAGTACTTTTTGTACTTATTTTATTTTAAAGTATCGATATACACGAAACTGACAGTTATATTCATATAGGTATATGTATTTAATACATATTTTCATCATCATTGAACACACAATATATGAAATTAATTGATATATTATATTTTTTTATTACAGTTTATTTTTAGGAAAATAAAATAATAAATACTCATAAAATAAAAAAATAAACTCTGTGTACAAAATATACTATAAAAATTGATTTTAAAGGAAAAGTATCCACTGAAATATTTGGTAACACTACTGGTATAATTATATAATGTGGGCTAGAATATTCTACTGATGTAAATGGACAGTAAGGAACCTTCACAGTTCTTTTACTATAAAAAATGTAATTTAAAGAAGAATTTCTTAGTTTAAATTTGATTTTTTACGCCTTATCCTGTACCTGTGCTTATAGCAGAGATGACAATGGGGACCTTCTCAATTTTGAACACCGGCAGAGTTCAACGCCGTGTTTTGTCTTGTCACGAGAGCAAGGAAACGAAAGTCATTCCCCCGAGGGAGCATAGAACCCACATCCATCGACATGTGAACCACGACGGCATCAATATCAATAAAATATTTATATGGGATCTGTCTTTTGGCCAGAGATCGGTCGTGGCGCAGGCGCACAAATTGTGCACTCGAGAAAATGAAATATTTATATAAATTTATATTTTCATTTTTTCGCTCTGATGTCGATTCAATGCTCGGTGCTCAATTCTGCCATTCAACACGCAACTCGGAGGAAAGTGGGGAACGGTATCTTAAGATCGATCTCAGACTGGAGTGCGATTTATCGACACCGGCGTAAGTTTCCTCAGCCCACTGCTCTGTTTAAAAAATATATAAAAAAGACAAGGTTATTTTACAAGTGTCATTTAATTAAAAAATTTACACCTAAAGTGCAACACGAGTGTTAAGAACGTGGACTTCCGTTTGTTTATAACATTATCATTTATGTACGTACATAGACGTGTGATGATATCGCGTGATTATCGTGCAGTGTTGCATGACCAATTAGCAAGTGAAACTCATGACTATGGTGAAGGTCAAGAGTTCAGCTCCCGCTCAGGGTAAATATTTTTAGCATAAGTGCTTATAAGATCGTGACAGTATAAAATTTAACGATTTTAGAGTTGATTAAAGAATACTTATTAAGTAGTATTTTTGCGTATAAGTAAATATGCGTGGTGAGTAGTAGAACTCAACACTGAGCTTTCTTTGTCTTGTAACCAGAACTAGGAAATGAAATTATAAAATAAATGAATTAATGAAATACTTATTCCTTCGAGTGGTAATCGAACCCATAATAGTTGCGTTTAATTACTCTCTTCCTGCCTCAACGCCAGTTTATACTTCCGAGCCCATTGTATACCCGCCCACTTAGTTTAGAAAAAATATTTTTAAGCTCCATATAAATTAATTATTTAAAAAATTAAAACTTCTTATTTAAACAAAACCAGTCACTTTCGACATTCTTGAAAACATAATTAGCTTTCAGTTTCGTTGTTGTTATTATAATATTACGTACACACGGGTCTTTGGCCTCTTAATAAGCAATTTTTATTAAATAGAGCGTTCATAGCAAATTTTAATAGTGTAATGTTGATTTTAGCGATTATGTTATTACTATATTGAGACCGTCGTGCAGTGGCAAAGTAACATGACCGTTGTAGGAAGGTTGTAGGTTCCCACTAGGGGAATATATTAATTAAATTTCCTTCCTCTCGTAACAAGATAAGGCGCGGCGTTGAGTTTCAAAAATAAATTGTAAGACGAGTGTTAAAAATATGGGGAAAGGGAGAAAGCAGAATGTTTTATCCCTAGGTAATCGCTTCCTAAATGCGAGATGTGACGTGGCATCATTATTTTTAAGTGTATTTTGTAAAATAATTTTCTATTTGCTAGTTTTTGGTCAATAGGTACTTTATAAATAAGTATTTAGTATAATCAGCTTCACGCGGTATCCCGCACACAGCACGGGAAGCAGAGGGAACCTAGTGTTAAGACAATCCGTTCCCCACATTCTGCCGATTTCTGGAGGCATTGCGTGTTGAGAGGCTGAACTCAACGCCGCCCTTAGAGCGAAGAAATGGAAATATAAACGTTAATAAATATTTCACTTCCTCGAGTGGGGATCGAACCCAAAACCATCGCGTTGCGGTCACACCCTTGTGCCGCTGCACCACGACGTATTCAAATTGTATTATCATACTATATCAAATACGTTAACTTCAGTCATTAAGTTTTTCACTGTGCCACAATGGCGCTGTGTTAATTATTTTATAATTTATCTTATTATACTTGATGACCCAACATTGTTTATAAAATAAATACGACTCAAGAGTAATTACTTCAGAACAATTATATTGTACGTTTAAGGAAAATCATTTATAACAACAACTTGTAATTTCGAACTAAAAACATCGAATTATTTTTATAAAGAAATATGAACCACAAGTTATTCTATTGCTGGAAGGATAAATGTGGTTTTGTTTATAATTAATCTTAAATTGATTATATATTTAATCTATAATAGTATTTAACTGCGGCTTTGCTTGTGTGGACAAAAAATAAGACAAAAATTAAGGAAAGTCCAAAAAATTAGAATTGTATTCATATTTATTATGAAAGATTTCATTTTTAATTATTTTTAATTTCATTATTAAACAATTTCCGAGGTCGTCTTGGGCATAAGGGTGTGACTGTAACGCGATGGTTGTGGATTCGATTCCCCACTCGAGCTAATAAATTATTATTTAGTAATATTTTGATTTCTCCGCTCTGACACCGAGGCGAAAGGAAATCGCGGCTCTGAGGTCCACCACTTAACACGCAAAGTCTCATAAATCGCATACATAAGTAAACGGTAATAAAGCAAAAAATGATTTATATACTATGATGACTAAGTTTCTGTATGAACTGAATATATAAAAAAAATAACAAATAATTTTGGAGGTAAATTATTTTGTATTTTTTTATATTTTAAGAAACGTTTATTTATACATTTTGTAAGCGTTTCGAGTTTTATTGATAGTAACATAGATACATTTTTGGACGGCATTTAAACGTCACCCTTTTTTATTTGACTTCCAACTACCGTCAATAGAAGCTTACCTTAACTAATTGACCAAAAGTGTATATTCCATAAAAACACATAGATATTCGATAATTTATTTTACTGAATCAATAAAACAGATAAAAACACTTTATTTGAAGACCTTGTTTTTTAGGTTACATAACGAATAACCTTAAAATGATTCGCGGCAATTTAAGCTATTAAATATACGAGTACGTGCATTCTGTACGTTCGCGCCATTTAGACTGGCGTGACACTGGATGTAAGATATACTGCCGCAAATTAAATGTTTTTTTTTTGTGCGATATTTATTATATAAAAACTTTTTTGTTTTTCCTTTTTTCATTATAATATAAAAAAACTTTGTTGTGTTTCCTTTTTATTTTTAATTTTATGCTGGTACTTATTTTTTTGGATGCTTTAAATGATTATAAAAAATACGAGGGCACAAGCATACGACTGAAAGCGTAGTTTCATATTTTTGTTTTCGAAGATGGGAATCTAGTGTCTAAGCACAGGGTTCCCTATGGGTCCCTTAGGTTAACTATGGATGCTCTGCTATATGCGAATTACAGCTATAAAAAAAAAGTATAACTTGAAGCAATAATTTTAGTGATCTGTAATTGGTTAACAACTCAGGAAGCATGTTTTCGAGGTGTAACTAACTGGAAATCAGCGATGCATGGGACACTAAACTCAAGCATCATTAACTGGTTAAGAATTTATGCCATTATTTTAAGTAAATCAAATAAATATATTATATACTCTTCTGCATTTTTATGGCGTTAAAACTATTATTTATTAAAAATCATAGTATATCTGACGTAGTTAGATGATGTGTGGCGTTAAGTTTCGCTGAGTAACAAGCAATTCTTGTTTGAATTTATAATAAAGGTATTCTTAAAATATATTCTACAAATGATAGTTGTGGGTTCTATATCCACATGGCGAATGAATTATTTTCTGTTCTTTCTGTAATAAGATGAAGTGCGGCATTAAGTTTTACCATTGAATTTGGACAGAATGTGAAAAAGGAGGTTATTTCTGGCTACTTTTATATTGGTGGAATATAGTGTTAAGTTCGCAAAAAATTTTGTTATAGGTGTAACTTTCACTTTTTAAATAACGTATAAAAATGTTAACTTAACTGGATTTGAACCCGTGCCTCTTGGAAACTGTCCAAGTGCTCTGACCACTAACCCATACGTTACATAATTGTTAAGCCCGTTTAAAAATAAAACAAATAGTTGTGATTTAATTGTTGAAATATTTTAATTAAATTTTCAACACTTGATTAGTAACGTGTCGAGCAAAACTATATACGTATGCCACTTTTACATTTTGATTTAATGCGACAAACGGACCGCGACCAATCAGAAGACAATTCGCGAACAACCTTCACAGTTTTTATAATAGGCTTTACTTCACAATGACATCTCAACAGATCCTATAGTTCTATCCATCCTGTGATTTATGTATATATTATATTATTATATTGGTTATCATTATTTTCAATTAATAGGCAGCGTAAATTCTTGTGAAATTAACACGTATTCGATTTTTTTGCCATCCGGTATGGAGAGTTTATATTTTAGAACAATTGATTGATTCAAAGTCAAATAGAATCGAAGTCAAAATCAATTCATCTAAATTCTTTTTATAATATGAAAATTTAGGAGAGATAAATAGATGAAAAGTATCTCACATATTTTTTTTATATTCGCAATTACATTACTTATATTAATAAATATCTCGATCAAAGATGACGCAAAAGCTTAAGCTAACATATTTTATTTACCTGCCATATATGTCTTTCAGCTGTCACCATTCTGATTCAGTTTAGATTGAGATTTAGTTTATTTATCGTGATCAAATTTAGTCACGTTTATTCTTACAGCAAATGTTTGCACAAAATATTTACTTTCCTTATTTTTTTTGTACTATTTTGTTACAAGCCTTCATTCAATATTCCTTTTTTTATATCAAATAAACGAAATATTAGCCTATACAACTGATAAGAGTGAATTATACCAGGTTTTGCTAACTTATATATATATATATATATATATATATATATAAAGTGTCCGTCTGGTAGGCGGCCGAGCGCCAGAAAATGCTGACAAGGGAGAGATCGGATGAACAGCGCCGGTGGGAAAGGAATTTCTTCTCTACACCCACACTTATTATTCTATCGTGGAATAGTCGTAGGTAAAGTTAGAGTAATTTAGGTTTAAACAGATTATTGTTTTTCTAACATTGAATACAGTAGTTTTAGATTTACATAAGTTTATATTTTAATATTGTATTTTCTTAACCCTCCAACTGCAGCTCTCGTAACTCCTTATAGTACTTGAGTAATGATTTTATATTTATAGTTTTGATATTTGCAATAATACTATGAGGGCCGTCGTGGTGCAGAGCCACAAGTGTGTAACTGTATGCGATGGTTGTGGGTTCTATCTCCACTCGAAGAAGTTAAATATTTATTTACGTTTATATTCCCAATTCTTTGCTCTTGTGTCGAGGTAGAGCGCGGCGTTGAGTTCTGCCACTCAACACACGATGCCTCCAGAATCCGGCAGAAAGTGAGGGGTGAAGTGTCTTAACACTGGGATCCCTCTGGCTGCCCTGTTGTGTCCGAAATACAATAATACCGTGTCTGCCTACCCTTCTATATGTGGAATACAGCCTGAAGCTAAAGCAATGTCCGTATAAAATATATATCAAATCATGTATAGAATTCATGATATCAAGAAAAAGATAGAAAAATCTGTAAAAATATGTTGTAAAACAAATTTATTTAGCGTTTATTATTTGTCTTTCAGATATATTTATCATAGTCCAGAAAACAAAGGCTTGTGTAATTAAGTCGTTTTCCCCCTTTACAATGAATATAGAGGCCTAATCATTCATTATAAAACATATTAAAAAAAATTGTCAGATATTATTTTAAATTAATCTTTTGTGTACCATTACATATTTTGTAATTATATTTAATTGTTAAAATGTAATTAGATCTATTCATGGTATGGTATATCATTTATTTTTATTAATATGAATATTATATACACGTAAGAAGTCTTTTGTTTTCCAAAAAAAAAACCACAAATTTCAAAAAATCAAAAAAAAACTTAAACGACTGTCGCTTCTTAGCCTATTACCATTACTTTACATTTTTATTTCATAAAATATAATCTGTCAGAATATTTGTATACTGGATGGATGGTTATGAATATCATAACGTTTTATATTTATATTCTTAGATAAAAGACTTCGTTTGCTTTTAATTTTCACATTTTATTTACTTTTAAGACATTTTTATTTTACTTTTATTGTGTAAATATTTGCTTTAACTAACAGTTTTAAGATTTAAAATGAATTGGATATACCATGAGTTTACACCATTTCAGAATCTTTGATGCATGTAGCCTATGTAAAAGTATTTTATAAGGTAGTTTAAAGTTAATTGAGGTCAGTCGTGCCGCACTGACAACAAGCGTGACTGTAAACATATTTTATTTATGTAATTTTTTATGATAATATGTAGAACGGGCAGTTAAAAAAAACTCATTGTAAACTCCATTCTTTATATTCACCACATATCAACAAATATTTATTCACAAAATAACAAATAAATAATTAATAACAAATATTTATATAACACTACCTTGAATATTTATATATATAATATAATATAAAATTAACTATAATTTATTATTCTGTCATAGTTACATATGACAGAATAATATGTGCTGCATTATGTCTAAATATATAAAATTGGCCCTTCACTTCTATAACAACCTATTTTGTATCGACAATTTAATTGATAGCTATTATCTAATATAAAGTCACTTGTCAAATAATATATTTTAACTAACAATTGTACTTGGTCTTTATCTCAAGTAACGTTTTATATAATATACAATTACTAATTAAGCTGCGCCGTGACAGAATATTTAAAAAACGGTGTACATTGACTTTGTGGCACTTGCATTTTGAAAGATGAATTCAAAAATTTATTTTTCTGATCATATAAAATCTTTTTCATATAAGTAAAATTTATTTTATATACACTTTATATAAACGAAGATTTATAAAAATTAACGTAGCTTTGTGCATCTAAAAAAGGGCCGGTTCAACCTTTTTGTCCCATAATAAAGAATGCAGAAGAAACCTATAGTTCAAAGCTCTATGTCCCATTTTTCAAACAATTTTTGTGTTACCAGAAAAATGTTAAATAAATAAAAAACTAAATCATTCCCTGGATAGGTAAATGACAAAAAAAACATCATTCCTCCGAATGGAAATCGAACCCACAACTGTATACAGTCTCACGCTGTTCAGACAGACACTTTATTTATTGTGCCTTTATAAAGGATTAAAAACATAAGATATAAAGGCAGTGGTTTATTATAGTGAATAATTGCACCTGAATCAAAGTCACATGTCACTTTCAGTTATCTTGAGATAACAAGGGTAGGGTGACCATGTGATATATATATAAGCGGCATTGAGTTTTGCCACTCAGCACGCAATGCCTCCAGAATTCAAAGAATGTGGGGAACGATGGTGTCTTAACACTAGGTTCCCAGGATTTCTCTGCCCAATATGTGCGGGATACAGCGTGAAGCTAAAAAAAGCCATTTTTTTTCAAGTATCCGAAATGTATGAACAACCTACAAGAAAATCACTGCACATATAAATCGCGTGAAGGTTGCAAAGTGTATTCGTAATGAGGACGTGTAATCATTATTTCTTACTTTTGTGACATAATTTTATTTTCAATTAAATTTTATTTTTTGGATCTTCATGCTTCTTCCCGTAAAGCAGTGTCACCTAATGTCAAGACACCCCATTCCGTACTTTCCGTTAAATTTATTATAATATCTAAATAATTATTAAAATATCTAATATTATGTGTCTATATTGTGTAAATATATGCATATTATGGAGGACGACGTGACGCAGCGCCTAACATTAAACATGAGGGCTCTAAGTTCGATTCCCACTCAAGAGAAATAATAATTTTTAATTCTTTTCTTCAATAAGAAAAAGTGCGACGTTGCGTGGGGTACGAAGTATTTATATATTAGATTTCCCGCCACTTGCTCTGTTAAAGTGTGAAGCTAAAAAATAAATAATTAAATATCTAAATAAAAATAGTTTTAATAGGCTGTAATATATAAATATAATAAAATTGAAATACCGCCGCGAGAAGGGGTTACCTTCAACAGAAATCTGATATCAACACCATTGATCCATTACATATACTCGTAATGTATGCTATTTATAAACATGTGAGGCTTACAAGTTTTTTCACGCATTACCTAGATTGGCCTTGTGTGTTTAATATAGTTATTTAGTTATAATTTGTTCATACAGTATTCTAGAAAATATGGAAGCATTTTTGATAATTCGCTCTGATAATATGACAAAGCGCGGCATGGAGCACTGCCACTCTACACTCAATGTCTTGAAATTATATAATATTATATATATAATTATATATTGTATACACACTCTTTACACTCAATGTCTTGAAATTATATAATATTATATATATAATTATATATTGTATAATATAAGCATATGGGATACAGCGAAAAATAAAAAAAATATCAAAGTTATTATTTCCTAAATTGCGGCGTTGAGTTCTGCCACTCAACACGCTATGCCTCCAGAGTTCGGCAGAAAGTGGGGAACGGAGTGTCTTAACATGTGGAAATGTGATTTACAGGTCTTCATAAATATTGTGAATGTTCCTGGTCTCCTTGTTTTCACAGCTTTTCAACAATTGGTTCATGACCAACATACGTAGGTACTGTAAAAACAAAAAAAAATACTCTAGGCACATTATCATAACATATTTATTTTACGAACTATTTTTTATTATTTTTTATTATTTTTTATTATACGAAAATAAAACCTATATTTTTAGTTTTTTAAATTTACAATGTGTTCGGGTAAAAACACTACCTTTGGTAAGTAAATGAAAATAATTAATTCAGTCAGGTGCAGGTGCAATACCGAGACGACGGACTTATATTTAATTGCAAATCTATTAATTCTTTTAATTACCTTATATCCTTTCACTTTCACACCAGAAATACTGAACGGATTCCGATGAAATTTTACAGTAACATAGCTTATACATCAGAGAAAAACATGGGCTACAATTTATGTAGAGTTTTTGAATAATTTGTATCTAATACAACACTAAATTTAAGCAGGCGAGCCCCAGCAAACCACTAGTGATAAAACCATCTACAGTCATCTGTTGGACATGATTCATGACATTATAAAAAAATATCTTACCTGTATAAGGATAAGCAATTACTAGCATATCGGCATAAATACCACAAAGTTGTAATTTACATAAAATGTATGCAATTAAGTACGCTATTTAAATGAGATATATAATTAAATAAGGCGTTAAACGATAAAATAATTTAAAGTTTTCTTTTATGTTTATAGTCATCTTCTTGATTTCAAAATGGTTCATGAAAGTAAAATTTTACATATTTATTAAAAATCAAGAGAAAGCTTCACCTTCTTCTTCATATAGATAGATAGATATATAGATATGTATCTATATGAAGGAAACCTAGTGTCAGTGTCAGTGTGTAAGACACTCCGTTCGATACATACTTTCCAATTTTCCAGACATTGAAAAAACTCCATAGCAAGTGTGATGTCAACACATTTTTTATTTCTCTCAACAAAATTATTTATTGCACGAGCATGAAGTATGAAAGGTCAAATTTAATTGCAGTGTATGCTACAAAAAAAAATTGTCAATAAAGTTATATGAAAACCAATAATTTGTAACGGCAGGAAGTGATTTTATGTCCATATGTGTTTATTTTTGTTATATAAAAGTTATTTCCGGTATACATGAACGTATTAACGTACAGGTACGACTTTTTTTGTATGACGATATTAATAGCCCAGGGCCCCCAGACCGACGTCGCTTAAGCAAAGTTGAAAGTTCGAGAATTATTAGTGTAATAAGTACTATAGAGTTGATGGTAATTAAATAATAAGAAATGCAAATGTAATTGCTACCATAAATGATATTTTATAATTAACAAATGTCATTTCACTGAAGGCAGTTGTGGCAAGCAGTGCCGACACCAACGCAACCTTTGCGCTTACGGTCGCACAAATATGCTCCTGCGCCACGACTGGCTTCCATCTCATTTAGAATTATTAAACTTCTAAAAAGAACTATAACGAGAACTATAAATAGAAAGTTAAAAAAATATATAACGCTATTCTACAGATGCGAGATGTAAATATAACAATTGTGCAGGCGTTTAAGGAAAATCATACTAAAAATCTATGTCAAATTTACTTTTTGTAGTTTTCATGGTCTATTAGGGAAGAAAGACATAATAATATAATATAGTTGCAGTAGATATAATATAATTGCTATATTGGAAATCTAAAAATTTTAACTATTTATATAAGGATGAAACAGCGACTAGTCGAAATTCTTCCGTTGTCAATTTTAACTATATTCATGTTAAAGAAACATTATTTGTATAATAATAATTTGATTCACCCCACTCAATGTAGGGTAGTCAGAAAACAATTAAGACACTCCGGTCCCCACATACCGTCGAATTTTTCGAGGCATTCCGAGTTAACGGCTTTCTGCTTTGGTGCCAGAGGCAAGAAATTGAAATATTAATTAATAAACGGATTCATTTGCTCGAATGGTGATCGAACCCACAACCAGCGTTTCAATAACTTTTGTGCCCATGCGCTGATATTTAATTTATAATTTAATTGAAATAAAGGAGAAGTGAAATTAAAGAAGCATTCCTTATATCTAAATGTTTATTATAAATATAATTTTTATTATCAAATATTTTTTTACAAATACAACATTATATGTATACTTACAGGTACGTAAATATTTATTTAATTGTACACAAAGTTCATTCTTTTTATATATATTATTTTAGAAAAAAATCAGCCTCACGTCCTCTAAATAAAGACTGATTTATTTCACTGTAAAAATCTCGTTTATATTTGTTCATGTTTATATTATTATATTTTTTTTAAATAAATACAAAAATAAGATCGCTTAGTTTCTTCATTAAAATATATGTGCAAAGAAACAAGCGATATTTTGTTCGTAAAAATTATTTGAATTAAAAATATATTTTTAATATAAATAATCTTTTCAATATAATTCAAAATCAACTAAATAAAATTATAAATTATATTTAAATGCATAGTCAAATTGTGATTTTTATTTATAAACAACCGAATGGTTAAATCATGAGCTTGTAACAGTTACCGTGGTTCTGTCATCTGAGGTAACTGTAATAACTGTTGTTGGTGAAACTTGACTGTTACCAGTAGTTACGTTACTGCTACCACTAACTTCGTTACTGTTACCACTTAAGGTGTTACTGTTACTAGGCGTACTGTCGTTACTGTTACCGGCTACGCTGTTTTCGGGATTCGAGCTTTGAGCGAGTGCAGTTGTAATTGGTTGTGTAATTGGTTGTATTTGTGGTTGGTAGTTGGGATAGTGTATGCCAACTACTTCTTCGTAACTGGGAGGTGCCATCGCCTCTGTAATTATAGAAAAAAAAATTAATACCTTTTTTTTTTAATTGTACCTATTATAATTAAGAAATAAAACACTTTTGAGGCTATTTGCGTTGCAGTGGCACAAGTGTGTGACAGGAAACGTGACAAGTTATTAATATTTTCATTTTTTCGTTCTGGTGTGGTGGTGGAAACAAATCGCGGCGTTGAGTTCCGTCACTCAACACGCAATGCCTCCAGGATTTGGTGGAAAGTGGGGAACAGAGTGTCTTAACACTAGGTTCCCTGTCTACTGTGTATTTATTTTTAATATTTTTTAAAATGGAAAGTAAAAAAAGTGCAATATTTTTTCTAAAGTCAGTGAACAACATTAATCACCGACCGCATTTCGACGGAACTTGAGAGCGTATGGCTTAGTAGTTAGGGCGATTGGACGGTTTCTAAGGAGCGCCGGTTCAAATACTGTTGTTTAAATTTTTAGACGTTTTTTTAAAATAAAAAAATAACCATAGATTTTACCATATTTGGGCGGTGGGGGCAAGTTGGCCGGGCTGACATATATTGTTGGTTCTTGTGTGTCTGACGGTCGTTGCCGCGACCCCATGTACGCCCGCCTCTGCTGCGTGCTCCGAGTCTTTTGCCCTGTAATGAGAATATGTTAATTATTGTTTATTTTGGCTTTTTACGGCGTTAAGTTTCGCTCGATATGCAATATCTCATAAAAAATGGACGGATTGTAGGGAATGGACTGTCTTAACACTAGGTTCTCTACCGTGATATGTAGGCAAGAGAGTGAAAGTTTTCTTTCCTGTATTTTTTTGCTTTCCTAAATATAGAATATTTCATATTAATATCAGCTTGATAACTTCTCGCAATCTCGAGATAAATGGTCTTGACAGACTTACAGACGGACAAAAAGAGATACTACAAGGGTTCCATTTGTACAATTTGAGGCATGGAACTGTTAAAAATAAGCTACTACTTGTAATAAATATGCTTTAAATAAAAATACTAAAAGTTAAGAAAAAAACATAAGTATAAAAAATTTTTTTAGTTTAAATCTCACTCGGCTTAATTTTAAATGCGTAGATTTATGTATAGATTTGATTTTATGATGAAAAATATAATACGAAAGAGGTTCCATTACTTGGCCCTCAGTTATATTTATTATCTATCTACAAACCGAGAATATATAAGTATGTTCTGTAGACACGAGACTTCTTCGATTGAAAGAATTACTTTACACAAAAAAATCACACAACCGTAAATAGATATATATATTATTATATATATAAGGTATATTACATGTACTTATTTACCGATTTGAGCTACTTTATATACGACTTCTCCATACATTTAAACGAGTAAAAGTGGAGAACTAAATTATTTGTCCCTTAGAAAATTTAAATGTTACCTTTTTGAATGATCCTGCAGAGTGATAGAAATAAAATTGTAACCAAAACACAAATGCACGACAGACTTATATACCAAATGAAATTGACATATCTATTAGAATTATCATCAGATTGAGTCACATCGCTTGTCACAGAGTTATTGTAAGAGTCCATTTTTGATTTAAATTTAATTTAAATTCACAAAAAATAATTATAAAATAATTTAAATTTAATATATTTAAGTATCCCGTAGTAACTAAATGCTTAAATTTCAAAATTTGTATTGTTCATTTCTCGTTCATTTAACTGTAAATGCACTTTGACTAATACTAACGATAACAAGAATATTATTTATATACTGCATTTTATCGTATAGATAAAGAAGCTATATAAAGGATTAATACTTCAGGCGAATATGACGTTAATTTAGACCCAAATTTCTATATCTTTTCGTAATGAGGTTACAAATATTGTTTTCTTTAAAAATATTATATATGTGTTAGACCGATTTTGATTGCGTTGACCCGGTTTGTAGGTCCTTTATCATTTTCGTAAGTAAGCTTCTAATCTTTGGTTACTTTTAAATTAAATAGAAATTTTATTACTTACATTATTTGCTATTTGTTTAAATTGTCAAAGTTAGCGTTTTTTTTTAAGAACGTAAAAATGTAAGTGTAAATCATATTTTATAAAATGTATTATTAAGTTCTAACTCAACATTAATTTGTTAAATAAAATATATATATTTTAGAATATATTTTGTCAGAAATAGCAAGTAAAGGAAAACAAATAAAAAAATAATGTTCCGAAGAATTGATACAAATCTTTAAATCGAAGAAATTAATCATGTCGCATTCATGAATCTTGCCACGTATACCTTACCTTTAATTATCATATACTCATATAATAAAGCTAGACAAGGTGTGACTGTAACGCGACGGTTGTGGGTTCGATCTCTCAATCTTTCGCACGAGGAAGTGAAATATTTATTTACGTTTATATTTCTATTCTTCAGCACGGCGTCGAGTTCTACCACTCAACACGGAATGCCTCCAGAATTCGGCAAAAAGTGGAGAACGGAGTGTCTTTACACTAGGTTCCCGCTGCCTACCCTGTGCGCGGGACACAGCGTGAAGCTGATTTTCTTTTCTGTTCTACGAATTTCAGAAATTGTGATATAAATTAATATTTTTAAAAAAAAATCGTTGTCTCGGTGCGTTAATTCCTGTTTGACGAATGAGTGATGATAGATTGGCAAGAAAGACTTACGAAAGAAAAGTGAGCAACAAAAGAAATAAGGGGAAACCACAGTTGACCTTCGAAAACACAGTATCAATCATACTGGAGATGGACATTTTCATTTTTTTAATTTAATTCATCTTCACACCGCGTATTTTTTATCTTGATATTCAAATATATCTTAAGTTTATCTGAAGCATTTCCTCATGAATTTACAAGATAATAGAAAATTGACGGACAAGCTGAATTTTGCAATTGCGTACAATTGCATTTTTACGTATCCTAATATTAGTAGGGAAAAGAATCGTTAAAGATAATTTAAAAAATACATTTATATATTTAACAGCAACAGCAACTTGACAGTTAAAAAAATCTGACCTTCGAATCATAGACGATACATTTTCAACACAAATTTTTCCTCCTGTCGATTTTCCTGGTGTATACATATGAGTTCAATGTCTAATATCAACTATTTCACATAATGTTTTTATGTAATGCGGGGATGTAATATATAAAACCATTATATGGAGAGAAAAATAGATCCTTAAATTTTATATCTGTCGTCATCTAAAATACTGTTTTGCTTTATTTAAGAACTTTATTTATTTAGATAAATGTTCTAATTGCAGAAATTATTGATCCGATTTGAAAAAAAAATCTGTTCTAAGCGAATACCGCATATAATATTTTTAAATATGAAAATTACAATACATACGCAGAGTCAGGATCCTTAAGCAGAAGAAAATTATAATCCATATAAGAAACAAAGAAATCAACACTGCCAGATAATAAAGAGTCACTTCAGATAAGCCTATGACGGGCTTTTCAACGTCCTCCTCGGAACCGTCGAGGAAATCGTAATTTGGAAAACCGTAGACCGGCGCCATTTTGTTCGCTGACGATTTTTTTCAAACTGTAAAAAGTTTTTTTTCTTTATATCACTTGTATGAACAAGTAATAAAAGATTTTGTTTTTTGGGGACACTCACAACAAGTTGCTGAAGCAAATTCTTTGAATGTCAGTTTTTTTATTGGTTTTTTTTATCTGTACACGTATTCGTCTATTTTCATTTTTAAAACACAACCGATATACTAGTTGTTCGAAATAAACTGATAATATCGTAGTTTTTAAGTATTTCAACATTGTTTATCTTTTCATATTGACATATCTTATTTTAGATATTGAATTGAAGCACTGGTAATCTTATATCGACTTCGTCTGAAATTTTTTACTTTATATTTTAGAAATATAAAAATGCTTATACATTTTATTCTAATATAAAGATATATCAAGGCAAAATATTAACGTAAAAACTTTACGATTTATGATTTTAACATACATAAAGTGATACATTGTGCTGATTTAAAACCGAATAAGCGGTCGAATTAGCCGATAGAATTCGTCGCGTTTTCAGGTATTTGTATACACATGGCACAGTTATATATTATTTTAATGATAGCGATATTTATAACTCTAAATAACTGAAACCGTCGTGGCGCAGTGGCACAATCGAGTGACTGTAAACGCGAAAGTTGTGTGGTTCAATCCCAGTCGGGGGAGTAAATTGTTATTTATTAATATCTTAATTTCTTCGCTCTGGTAACAAAGGAAAATGTAGCGTTGAGTTAACACCACCACCACTTAATACTTATTTTGTACAAAATTTCGATGGGAAGTGGGGAACGGGGACATATAATATAGTAATATGAGGGATAAAACTTGAAGCTGTATATATGTTTACGGGTATATAATTCAATTTGCTTTAAATTAGTTTGGTTCCAAGATTTTATCTCAATTACCGCTAATTAATATCTCTGAGTGGCGGAATAAAATATAGAGATTAATGAGACTAGTGCCACTTTAGGGTCTTTGTCCATTTTAAAAATGCTTAGGTCTTAAGTATTTTTATCTAACATATTGAATAATACACATAGATTATTATATTACTTAATACTTTAAAAATACTCCTACCTAAAGTAATAGCAATAGGTATAAGCGTTGTTGAATATAGGAATTGCTGTTATAAAACGACAGGCACTGATTTAAATGTAATTTATCTTTGTTAGGCCTTTTATAAACACAGGTATAATAAAAGGCCTGGCAACATTTCTAATTATCGCTACTATCAAAAATATTTAAAAAGGTAAAAAACATATTTTTTTCTTGAAAATTTGCGTCCTAGTTGATGGAAAGATAAGATAAGTTGAAATTTAAAAATATTTCATTTAATACTTTATTAAAGTGTCTCTCACCCTATAGGAAGCGTTGAATTTTGGTATGTTTGTGAATTCAAATTTCAGATGGTGAATTAGAATTTACTGACATTTATAACCTAATGAGGCCGTCGTAGGTTCGATTTTCCGGGGGAATGGACTATTTTAATTTTATCGGGCTCTTCGGTAAGAAGACAAATTTCTTAAAAAGTTTTAGGAGAGGAGACTAGACTAACAAGAAAATAACATTATTGGAATTTTATTTTTATTACCACCGGTTTTTAAATATAAATGCCGCGCAAGAAATTCTACGGGATATTTTATTTAATTACGCGTATGTTTTGATATGTTTAAAAACATTGTTTTAGAGTTTCAAATTGAGTTTTTATCTACTTAACGTAATTTGCTAACATTATAACGTATATTTACCTATGGACGCCACTTTGATGCACATAATGACGAACGACATAAGTAGTATCGTTGAAAATACTGAGATATACACAATATTGGTGGCGGATAGCACTGGAGCGGGATGCTCGTAGCGCTCTTGATTCTTATCCCAAATCATTGTTATTATGTATAATTTACATGAATTTTATAACACTAAAAGACATTAAATTAACACAAACTAATTAAACACTGGTTGAAATATTTCACTGTTAACACATTTATGACAAACTTAAAACGGTTTTTCACTAAAAAAAACCGCTGAAGTTCTCTTAAAAACTACACAAACAACATTTACATATTATTATATATATTTTCTCATTGTTAATTGTTAATAATTAAAGTTAGGTTAACGTGTACACTGCAAAATTATAGTTTATAATGACCAAGAAACTTTTATCAATAATATTATCATATTCGTTAAGTCCTAAGCTTGTTGTTTTTCGAACTACTTCTGGTCTTTAAATAAAATATATTAGATTCAATTTCCTTCGCGTGACTTTATCTTGTAGAGGACTGAGGCTTTGTAAAGATAGTGCTGTACGATTTGTTGTTTATGTACAATCACACTCATCATATTTTTATGTATGTATTCAATACATAAAATAATAATTTTATATATAAGATATTCAGCGTAGTTTTTCCTTAACACTTAAAGTAAGCTTCTCAACGCAACATATAATTTATGGTCTTTGATAAAATTATAGTAAAACTCTACTAACAATGAAATCGAATAGTATTATTTTTTGCTTCACGCTAAAGAGTGAAGTAGATACGTCTCTACGTATGTTCACACTAGCTGTCCCTCTGGACAGCTAGTGTGAACGGGTCACCAACATCGTATAAATAATTTGAGGCCACCTTATACAGAATAAGCTGGTATAAACATATAATTACATATATTATTTTTTTTAAATGTACATATACAGAAGTAAAATAGGATACTGAACTCATACATTTTATTATAAACAGTTTTCTATGTAACTGTATTCCACTATGACAACAGTGATATAATAGTCAATGTCATATATATCATGATTGATTTTGAAAATAGTTGAAAGTTAAAATATTTCTTTCAATAATAAGTTCTTTGATTTTAAAAATTAAAATATTTGATTTTCGTTCTCTATACGCTACAAAATTGGAAACAGCGTAACATGGTATTTAAAAATGTTTATATTTATTATTTTATGGAGGTAGTCGTCTTTCTGAATGCAAACACGATGGCTCTTTATACGAAGGAGCAATATTTCGAAATCAGGCAAGTAGCGGAGAACGGAGTGTCTTTACACTGGGTTCTCTGGGTATAAGTCTGTTCGAGCCCGTCGTACTTACGGCCTCAACATGATAACTATAAATACTATTGCGTGATTCATTATTTGTATTTCACAATAGAAAGCGACTAATACCTTCTTACAGTCAATGACTTAAAGTAATCGGAAAATGTTGAAAGTCATGATTAATACATACATTTTGCTACATAATAAATATTTATTTCGACATATTATTAATAGATTTTATGTATATGTAGATATTAAGTCCCACCTACGAGTACATATATTCTTATAAAGACTAAAATAATAAATAAAATGAATATATTTTTTTCATGAGTGTCTTAACACGACGATCCCTCTGCCCACTTCGCCATAAGCGTGATAAAGCGTGAAAATAAAGTTAGAGTTGAGCACTTACGATAATATTGCACGGTGAATAGCACAACCAAAAGTACTAAAAATAACACCCAAAATATAAGGTCTGGATACATTATCAGTTACACTTTGTATTTAAAATAAAATAAACATTTATCAAATAACTACCTCCATACAGTGTATACAGAGTATTGTACAAATACATTTAAAGCTATTAAGTCTTTTTTTATCAATCTTATCTTTTTATCTTAGCAAAAATATAAATTATCGATAAAATTAATATTTAACAGATAATTAATGTATTTATTAATAATGATTTTAGGTCTTTATATTTATAATATAAAGCTTGTTTTTGATTAATATTTTATTGATAAATATATATAAATATAAATGTAACGTCATTTTCATTTAATTCTCAAAATGACGCGCAAAAAACAGCTTCTGATAATTTTGTACTTATTGATAACTCATGTTATGGGTTAGATCTCTATTGAAATAAAAAATCTAATAAAATCTCTATTGACAAATATTTATAATGTCGTAGGTGATTTTTGTAGTAGGATAGGCAGAGGGAGTCTAGTGTTGTAATATATCTATATTTATATATATTAGATACTAATAGTTATCGTAGTATCCATATCATCCCCATATGATTACAAACACGTATAGCTACAATTAAAGGAGGCGTTTCTAGAAGGAAATAGACTTGAATTATATGTTATCAAATTATATCTGTAGAAGTTTCATTTGGAATTTAGTTCACACACTCTCTGATAATATTTTAAAAATGTAATAACATGGGGAGCACTAAGTTCTCTCAGCCTACCCTACTATAGTCTATTTCATAGTTCCGTACATACTTGTCAAAGGGCCCCATAAAACGTGGAGCAAACGAATCATAAAGGAAATATGGTAGTTAGTGGCAATGACATTAACACTAGAGGGTATTTGTCGTACAGACATTTCCTCACATTGATTAGATACGGTGATAAAATACGATTAAAATGAAGAAACTATTGATTTGCCGCCGAACTCCTACTAATTACTTTGTAAATTTATGCAGACTAAGAGTATTTAATTATATTCCTTTTTATTTTCAAAAACTTTACAGCAAACTCTTATTGGTGACGTCTGTTATACTGATTAGGTACAGTCAATATTACAATGTGTGCAAAAAAAATATCAATAAAGTACTTAAATAAATAATTATTTTTATCAAATTAATTTTATTGAAAGGATAGCAAATATGTTGTCTTATGATAAGTATGATAAACTGTGGTAAAACCAAGGTTTTTTTTATTAGTTTAAGGAATCATTATTTAACACTGAGTATATAAGATACATAAACTACAAACATATATATATATATATATACATACATATATACATACAATAAATACAAATTTAGAATGAAACACTAAATAAAACTACGAAACTTATGGAAAGCGCATCGAGCGGCAAGCAACTGTTAGTTATAAAATATGCCGCCGTCATAAGGTTATTTCATTTTGTATTTTGATTAAATTTGATGAAATTAAATTAGTTTCGATAAAAAAATGACACTTACACTAAATTAAAATTCATATAAACAAATTAATATATGTAAATTATTTAGAAAACTTATTACTTACCGAAATATTTGACAAGCAATCCGTACAACAACCAAAATATTAAAACGTTCAACGCCATGAAAATCAGCATAGCAGTTAAATTAGACATTTTGATTTACAAAAATTACACTTTATATGTACAAAAATTGAGGAAATACGTAAAAAATGTTATTAATACGAAATTAAAACGGCAAATGGATATTTTATCATAAAAAAATAAAATTAAGAATACGCAGAATACGTTCGATAAGCGTTATATCGATCGATTAATATTGTAGTCTTGATAAGCTTTAATTCTATATGGCGATATGCAAAAATGCTTGATTGAATTTGAAGGCTCTGAGTTAAAATACCAATCTAGGGAAACATATCTATACAAATTAGAATAAATGTAAATGTGGTACACATAGTGTCTATAAATGGAGCATGGGAAAATATTAAGAATGGGAAGTTGACACTTCTATTTTAGTAGATTTTTGTATAGAAAATTACACTATAAACACTTTAAGCAGAATATGTAGAATTATTTGAACATATGGTTTGATTAGTACGTGCGTCTTATTAAATTTAATATATGATATACTTTGTATGGCTTTGTCATCCGTTTCTCTATGTCGCTCTGCGTACTTACCACATTAGCTTCACGCAAGAAGAAAGGACGCACAGGAAGTACCTAAGTATCTAGTGTTAAGACACTCTGTTCCCATAAGGACCGTTTTCTTCAGGCTTTCGATCACATATAACAAAGCTGTAAATTTCCCTGCTTAGCAAGGTAGGCAGAGAGATCTTAGTATTGAAACACTTTGATCCTCACGCACCTCTTAATTTTCGGACGTTGTGTATTGAGTGTCGGAACTCAACGCATAATTTATTTTAATCACTTTCATTTAAAACAAAAAACAAATATTGGTTCAAGGGTAAGTAAAATTATATTCGTTGTTGTCTATTTTTAATAATAATGGAATTTTGTTTTTTTATAGCAATGTCTGGCTGTAAAGGTCGAGGAAGGAGTCACTTTCAATTTCTTTCTTTGGTAACAAGACAATACGCGGCGATGTACTCCGCCACGTAACACGCAATGTCACGAAAATAGAAAGGTGGGCGACTTGCTTTATGTGAGATACAGCATGAAAATATTCACATCTGCTCGATATTTTCATCAGTTAATTTAATTAAGCTTGTTAACGTTTGACTCTTAACATATCCGTGGCAATAACACTATGCAGGTTTTGAATGTAAGGTAATAGTGTATGCTTCACAGGTTTTAAATATCCGGTGTAGTGTAGTGTATAGGCAGATGGAACCTAAAAGACGCTCCGGTCCGTTAAATAATGTCATGTGTAAATTTGCATATATGTATATATAAATATTCAAATATAAATAGAAATATTATATATATATATATATAATAGATATGTTAAGAGTCAGTATATATATTCAATTCAAAACCAGAAAATGTAGTTTAGTAAAAATAATTCAAATATTCTTAAATCTTAAATTTAGTCTTGAACTTAAGGAAAAAATCTGCCTTAATTTTGAAAGTGAAAATACTGAGGTTAGTACCAGATTAATAATAGGCAGAATAGTGAAGGATATATTTATAAAACGATTGCTACCCTTCGTGGCGCAGCGGCACAACGGCTCGAGATAGTGAACACGACTGATGTGGGTTCGATTCGAAATCGGGGAAATGAAATATTTAATAAGTTCGTTCTGGTGACGAGGCAAAGCACAGCGTTGGATTCCATCATCCAATACACAATGGCTATCGTACCGTATACGTAATAACTATATATAATATCAATTCTAAATGAATACCTTATTGATATATGCTTTAATCGCGTTACGATGGAGTTATTGTAAGATTTAATTAGACATAAAATGCGACGACTTTTCCTGTTCGTATAAATAGTGAGTAATATCCCGAGAGATATAAGACAATGACCAGTTACCTTGATATACCTGCTATATAATACAAACATTATCATTATTGTTATAGTATGTATTTATAACTAGCCCAAACGCATCTCCGTAGGCTTACACTTATTGTTATATAAGTATAATAAATATTAAATGAACAATAATTAATACATACTGCAAAATTACTTCTTAAACCTTACAGAAGTGAAAGTAAAAAAAAAACATGTATCCTTACAAACTTTTACATTTACAATAACAGTCACGGCTCGCACGCGACTTCGCACGATTTAATTATTGATATATATGATATATAGCCAAATCGGAATCTATTTTATTTTTGGTGCATATTTTAAGCAGAAAATGTTAAATTTATTTTTATGTTTGATAAAGAAATCAAAAATAGCGTTGATTTTCATTCATTCAGTGAGGTTTTGATCCTTTCGATAAGATGTGAACAAAGAAAGAAAAAAAAACAAAAAAAAACACTAACTTATAATTGTCATAAATAATAATAATAATTATGTACTTAAGTCACATATACATTAGTCCAAAGGTTTATTAGTAATTATATGTACACATTAAAAGGTAAACACCCGGTTTCGTATATGTATTTTACTATTATCGAACAAAGAAGCCAATGTACGTTATCACATCGATAGTGATATTAGAAACGACCCTGATAACACTTTACATGGGAGTCTTAATTGAAAAATTTTTTTTTCGACCTCTAGCGTCAAATCTAGATAAAATTGTAATCACTTTGGAATTTTGGTTTTAATAATAAATAAATATTGTTACATTTCAAAACATATAATATAATGTTTTTTTTAATTTATTTGACTCTATAGCTTATAGTTTAAAACAGATTAAAACAGACACTTGTCCTTTTCTATAAAAAAAAGAAACGTTCTATATTTTATATATTAATGTAGCTACATAGATATTAAAAAAAAAGAAAAATACAGATAAAATAAAAAATAAAAACTCACGTCTCTCCACACACGATCCAAAGCAGAACCACAGCCAAAACAAATATAAACACATAAAAATAAAAGTACCGATCATAATAGATGATATTAGATCCATTTTGTACAAACACCACGACTGACAAGAACAAGGCTATATGACAGTTATCTTATCGTCGATAATAATTGATATCTGCATAATAATCGCAAAAATGCAAATAACGGTACATTTTTTTAGCAACAATTGAAAAAAAAAACCTTTCAAGATATTTTATTTTATCTGTAATTTGTAATTTAATTTTTTTTATCTGTGTACGTTATTTAGAAAAATATTTGAGTGACAATACATGTTTGCGCGCAAGTGAATGATCGTATACTAAGCGTTTAAGGCGGTCTGATTGCCCTATAGTGTGCACTTCCTTTAGAATTAACTTCTTTTTATATCTACATACTTTTGGTGAGAGAGAGAAATAGGATTCCTCGAAAATTAATTCGATAGATTAATTTGATGGCATTTTAATATTAAATTATTAAATATATTATTATATTGAAATCTAAATCTAAGACATAATTGTTAACTTTAAACTGCGTCCCACATATAGCAGAATAGGCAAATGTAACCTAGCGTCTAGACTTTCCGTTCTGTACTTTATGTCTAATTTTCGACCAAAAAGTTTACAGCTTCCGTAAATTGGAAGAAAAATTGAGAATCGAGTGACTTTCGAATACTCAATTCTCTGGTTTCTCTCAGTTTAAACCATCAAATATGATTTAAAGAAAAGAAATTGATCATACCTGTCCAAAAGCAAAATGAAATGCTGTGAACAAAGTAGATGAAAAGCATCACCATTCCGAGCGCCGGCACAGTGGTTATAAATATAAGCGTTATTATGTCTTGCATATTGAAAAAAAATCACTAGAGCACACTGTAAGTAAACAATTTCTTTCTACAACTAATATTATATAATACATTAATATGAAACGTCGAATTTATCTATAGATAACAATAATCTGGACAAAATAATCCTTTACATTATATACGCTATGTTATTTAATAACTAATTTCTAGTTTTTTGTTAAATGAACAAACATATGTATTTGTTTTGTGCTGTTGCACTTGATGCAGTGAAAATAATATACCTAGAGATAAAATTAAATTCAATCATTCTGACTGAGTCAGTGTGTCCCAAATATAGTAGAGAAGGCAAAGGGAACCCGGTGCTCAGACACTCTTTTCCCCACGTTCTCTCCTATTTTAGAGGTTTTACGTGTTGAATGAGAATCAAACTCACAACTGTCGCGTTACAGTCCAAAGCTGTGCCGTGGCGGCCTGAGGGCCTCTGACAATTAATATGTAAGATACATCTTACTTCTCTGTCAACAAAACGTGGAAAGCAGAAGATAGAGTGATTGATCACTAAATATATATTTGTGATATAATGTAAAAGGTTGCACTCGATTTATCATCATCTGTAATAATATACCTATCCAAGATTTAAAAAAATATGCACTTAATGATAGACGTTCCAAGTATCTAACAGTTCTAGGTTCAAAACCTGCTTGTAAAATTATTATTTTTTTCTTTAAATATAATAATCACTTCGATTCGATTTATATAGAAATGAAATAGAAATGAAACATACCTATCCAATAACAAAATGAGATGCTGGAAACAAAGCAGGTGAAAAACAACAGCATACCGAGCGCCGGCAGAGTAGTTACGGCGATAAGCGCTAATATGTCCTTCATATTTGAAAAAAAAATCACTAGAACACACTGTAAATAAACAATTTCTGTCTACAACTAATATTATATTTATATGAATATGAAACTTCGAATTTATCTATAGATAATAATATTCTGATCAAAATAATCTCGTAGATTATATATATGTTATTTGATACTTAGTTCCTAGTTTTTTGTTAAACAAACAGACATACGAATTTGTTTCGTGCTGTTGCACTTGATTGGTTTACTTGTAATGCAAGTGATGCGAGGATGCTATAGTCTAGAATTGCTTCTATGGAACCTGAATTATCTACTATATTAATATCTTTAGAGGCCATCCTGGTTTGGAGTGCGATCACAACATGATTGAATTTATATATTTAAAAAAAGAAAAGCTTTGACAGGAAAAACGCGGCGTTGACCGCCGTTTTACCGTTTTTTATAAATAACTGTTGATTATTCTCAACATTTTTAAAGTGTTATTCCACACTTAAGAATGATAAATATTTTCTTAGAAACGTGTAAAAATTTTAACGTAGCGTTAACTTTTTGAACCGTTGCTTTTGTACGGTTTGCGAAGAGGCGCGGATTCAAATCCCGCTACGTTTCAATTTTTATACGTTTATAAACAAAGTTATTGTTGAATGCATTTAATATAGCAACGATGTAACATGTTACATCACCTACTAACCGCGATTTCTGAAATATAACAAGTTCTATCTGATCTAGGTATCTTCTAAAATTCTGAATATATTTATATTTTTAATACAAGCAAGATAATACTAAGTGAAGTCATTATATTCTTTAGTTACAATCGTGGGTCGTTCATCCGTTTGTACAGACAGCATAGACCACGCCCACGCCCACGCTGACACCTAGATTGAAACGGCAAGATTAGATTCTTCGTTTATTAGGAACAAGATAATTTGAATATTATAAATATTAATGAAATAAATAATCAGAATTGTAAAAAAAACATAAAAGACAATTGTTTTAATGTGATATATTATAATTGAATATCCAAATAAAATTTTAATTTGGCAAAATATAAAGGCTTTCATTTGTATACAAATGTTACAATTAATATATTAATATATATTACGATATTATGTATAAAGTGGAGAACCACCGATCGTGGACGTTAAAGATCGCGCGGAGTGGATTAGGTTAACTATTTTAAAACTTTTATACTTTGACATATTGTGCACATTTTTTATACTTTTTTTTGCGTACAGTACAGTACCTACTAAAGGATACAATTATCCACTTGACATTTGACCCGGCCTGTTACATCACTCAGTGTGTGTACTTAGAGCATAGAAAATGAACTCTATTTCTTAAAGAATAGCGACGTATAAAATAATCATTCATATTATTAGGTGTGAATAGAGAATTATCGTTTAAATGCACTAAGTATTTACATTTTCAAATTGCATATTACATATCCCAGGGTGGGTAGAGAGAGCCTTGTAACAAGAGACCGTGTGCCAGGTATGTTAAATATCGGAACTGAACTTATTGAGTTAAGACTTAAAAGTAAGGCAAAAGCTCGTAAAATAATTTTATTAGAATTCATATTCATTATCTTCTTATAAAACTTTTAATGGGTACTTTATTAGTAAAACGATTTAATTCACGCTATATCCCGCAAATGGTAGGGTAGACAGCGGAAACTAACTATTATGACACTCCGTTTCTCACTCTCCCTTTAATTTTAGATACATTTAGTTGCGTGACTCAACACAGTGCTTAAGAAAAAAACAATTATATATTAAAAAAAAAATCTAGACTTACCACAAAACATGAGCACGCAATATCTCATTATAATACATATAAAGAAAGTTACGACCATGACGCCAGGCAGGATGACAGCAAAAGAGTAATCCGCCATTTTACACACAAAATTCACTCACAGCACATTTCTAAGGAAAATCTAGATTTTAATAACAAAAACAAATTAAAATAAATGGCTACTAAATATATATTTTTTTTTAAATAAAGAAATGTCTAAAAAATCTCAGCGTAAATCAAAATATCTATACAAAATGGTCGCCATAATACCGTATAGTGGGTTGAGCACGAAAAACCACTTTTATATTAGATATGAAATATCTTATCAGACAATTTAGTATCGGGAAAAAGGATTCAGAAGTGCTTTTGTGACGTAAAGCCCTTCATTAACGCATTGGACTTCAATGTATGATTACGTGTTTTTTTTTTGTCAAATTGTATTGTATTCTTTAATAAGAAATTAGCTTTAAGTTAAATAACTTAATAATAAAATCGAGCGCAGGGTTACAAACGTGTGGCTGTAAACACAACAGTTTGTGGGTTCGATTCCCACTAGAGGAAATAATAAATAAGTCATGTATTTATTATTTTCATTTCTTCGCTCTGGTGTCTACGCAAAGCTCGTCGTTGATTTTCGTCACTTCACGAAAAAATGAATTAACGAATATATTTTTTTTAATTAGCGAATGAAATGTCTTAACACTAAGCTCCCTCTGCGGGATATAGCGTGAAGCGGAAACAAAGTTTTCTATTATTGCAAGTCAATCAATCAATATTATTGCAAATAATCTTAATATTTTTTCTGCTCTCGCAAATATTAAAATAAGATCAATGTGTATATAGTTATTATTAAACAGTTATTATTATATAGTATAGTTTATATAAATATATTTTAGTAAAGTAAAAGAAAAATTAATGAATTAAATTGTAAATAGTGCCATCTGTCGCCTAATAGAAACAATCTCAAATATCAAATTGTGGTGACACATATTAATGTTTCAGGCATAACCACAAAAATATTTGATTCAATTATTTATTTAAATATGGCAAACATAACTATAAAAAATAAATTAATTTAATATAGCGTTTAGCGCTATCTATTATAATGACTTAACATCAATCGACAAAAAGTTTCATCTACTTACCGCTAGATGGCGGTCAATGCATGTAATATCGACAAGAATATTATAGCTTTGATTATAAATAATAAATTTTGCACAACCAATTAACGCGTTTAATACGAGTTGGCATAGCAACGTGTAACCACTTTACACAAAATTTCAAACGTTTATATCGTCAAAATTATGGTACAGCAAGTTATTTATATAACGAAAAAACTTTAACTTCCCTTGAAAACCAAACAAGGGGCACGTTTTCCAATCTCATGACGGCGACGTTCAAATTGTTATCCTTTTTTTTACGTTGTTTTTCTATTTTCAATGTAAAATTACAATCAAAAAATTTAAAAATAAATAATTTCATTTTTTTTCATGATTGTCCAACTTGATTGCCTTTAGCAGGATATACAAAAATCATTAATTATGTTAAGATCATCGCTTTACGACTCTGAGTTTTTTTTATTTAAATATTAATAGCACTAAGAACGTTTAGTCTGTAACATTTATTCATAATTTATTTTAGATTTTAAATCAACTCAAGTAAGGCTAAGTAATGTATATGTTAATAATAAAAATTATTAACAAGCGAGTGATGTCAAAGTGTTGTATATATTTCCAATTATTGTCAATAACTAACAACTGTCTGTCAGATCTAACTGAGCGACCAATCGGAGTTTATAATGATATGTCATTATTTTCTTTCTTTGCGCTCTATTATATTCAATATTTTTCTAAACGTGCACATATAGAAAACAAAAAACTACAAGCAAATAGAAATGTCACTACTTACATTTGTTTATTGCTTTTGTAGCAATTCCATAGTAAATACAATAGTAAAATGGCCGTAATTCCTAGCGGCGCCACTACTAGCTTTAACCAAACAGATTTCGCTGCTTCCGGTAATGCATCTTGACTATTCATTTTTATTAAAACTATAACTTTTAAGTCAATTATATAAATAACAAATATTATTTTTTAAAATAAAATCGTCGCTCAAAGTGCTCATTGATTAATTAGAATAGCTGATAAAGAAATGGCGGCAAATTATCCAAAGGAATATTATCACAGATTATTCAAACTGAAAACACATTTTTGACGACGAGCCATGGGAACCCATGCAGTACAGTTAAATCGGTGACGCTGAATTAATGACCGTCAAACTATCGTTTATCGGTTCATTTTTATCTCGACGTTTTATCTAAATGTAAATAAATATGATGTTTGCATTTTAGATTACAGTGATTACTCTTTTGTGTTCTATGGAAGATACGACGATTGTTGTGATATTTTTTGTATATTCGAGTCTTTAATTACAACTTCTCGTGCGCTATTGTCTCATGATGAACCAATTGTATCAAGTATAATTTCTAACTTTATAAGTCAGTATTGTAAGTGGCTCGCGAAAAAGAAACGAAACTGCTATTTATCGCTTGTTTATTTAATTTTGTCATAATTAATATATTATGCTTTATAATGTATATATAAATATTTAATTTACATTCTATTAATCTCATCTAATATTATAATCGACACGCTCTCGTCTGGACATGTCCACATATCAAAGATCATTCGTCAGACACATATATTGGTTTATATAAATAAACCTTACAAATTCAATCGTGTAAAGACGCCGCCTATCTCAAGTGCTCAACTATTTACTGTCAAAACGGATATCTCTCTATAAATTATTATCCAAATCCGAGTCACATGACACTTATCATTTATAAGTTGTTAAGTGAGTGGGAATTTAAAAATAACTGATAAAAAAAATTGCGTCAGTTGAGGGTCGGTCGTGTCGAGGGCCCCGTTTCAGTTTCAGAATTTGCTACTAGTTTTCTTGAAATCAAATACAAATATAACTTTGTTATGATTCTTGTTTTCCTATGAAACTTCTATAAATTATCACTTTCTAATTTTTTAAGCTGACTCCGCATGAAAGCCTTTTGCTTGTATCATATAACTATACTTTATAGAAAAATACAAGTCTGTTTCATGACGGGAAATTACAACATTTAATATATATTTGTATAGAATAGAATTGCGACAAAACGATTTCCTGCATAATGACAGAAACCTTTTTATATATTTACTTCACGTATAAAGTGACGTCGTCGTGACGCAGTTGAAAATTACTTGACAACACACGATGTGTGCAGATTCAATTGACTTGGATAATGTTTACATTTTAAATATTTCGGTTCCACTAAACTGAAAGCACTATCGTAACATAATAACTTTGAATATGAGGAAAGTGGAATGTGACTTTATTTCATTAGATTCTCTATATATGACATATATAGAAATAGTTCTATAATTTGCAAGTGCGTGAAAAAAAAAACATAAAAAAATCAGAAAAGATAACATGATGATGCTCCATATTCATACTAATATTGTAAATTGGTGGGTGGGTTCGATCCCCACTCGAGGAAAGGAAAGATTTCTTTAATTTTTAATTGATGTCTTCATTTCTTCTCTCTGGTTTAAAGGCAGGGCGCGGCGTTGGTTTCCGCCACTCAGCACGAAATGCCTCCAGAATTCGGTGGAAAGTAGAGAATGGATTGTCTTTACATGAGGTTCCCTCTGCCTACGCTGCTGTGTGTAGGCACGCAAATTTTTAATCTATGAAATATGTATATACGTATTTCATAACTTTATGTTAAATTATGCATTTTAATTAAATATACAATAAAACTATAAGAGTGATTTATAAGAAGTATTATATAAGACTCGGCTATGTTGGCTATATTGTGATACAAAAACCGGTCTGTGGGGGCCGTCATAGATGACGAGCAGAGGTTAAATATGAAGTAGTCACGTAGGCAGTAAATCACACAGGTCACAGGATCAAATTCTGTGTGTTAAAAAAATTCCTTATATACAATTCCTTTCTTCAGGATATACACTGTCACTTGTTAAATTTTCATTCCAAATTTTCGTTCCAAAAGTGGTTCTTATTACCTATACTCAATTCTCACTGATCTAGCTTCACGCTGTATCCCGCACACAGCAGGGTAGGCAGAGGGAACCTCGGTGTTAACACTCCGTTCCCCACTTTCTGCCTAATTCTGGAGGCATTGCGTGTTGAGTGGCAGAACTCAACGCCGCGCTTTGCCTCGACACCAGAGCGAAGTTACAGTGAACAAATATTTCACTTCCTCGAGTGGGAATCGAACCCACAACCGTCGCGTTACAGTCACATCCTTGTGCCACTGCACCACGACAGCCTCTATATCATCTATATCATTATAAATTGAAAATGAAAGGCAAAAAACAATTGTAATACATTTGTAATTAGACACTCTATAGTTCAAGGTGACGGAGACATTGTAATGTGAGTTAAAGGTTTATAATATAATATAAAGTATATGACGTTATATACTACGTTTATTTAAAGAGTAAACCTTTTAACCAGACTACACGACGCAAAGGAGCGTAATGTGTTTATTTATGCGTTACATCATTCAATTGTTTTTTAAATATTTTTCAGGGATTCCTTTAAAATTTCAATATTATTGGACTGTAATTTACAGTTAGTTCTTTTTTAATTAACTTTCAATTATTAAATCGATATTAGCACTTGTAGTTTCACTTAAGTATATCAATAAATATTTTCATCTAACTTTAAGACACTACAAAAGTGTAAATTATATGATTATATAATATATTTTACTTAAATATTTATTAAAATACTACTGTCTACTGAAGAACTATCTGAATTTGAACTTGTATCCTTTCGAAGAATCTAAATATTCTCGTGCATGCGATGGTATAAGCACGTATTTCCACAATATAACCTTCGTGTTATAGTTCTCACAAATTTGTATAGTGATTATTTATTATTATATAACGTGGCCTCGCAGTTTGAACCGACGTTTTTTTCTCACTATTTCTCATAACAAATCTTATTTGTTTTATTCTTAAATATTCACGTCACACTGAATTACTAATGACATGACAGTGAAGAAAATGAAAATATTAAACATTTCATTTGCTCGAGTGGAAATCAAACCCACAAACTGTCGCGTTTACAATAACACGGTTGTGCCTTCACGCTACGACTGACCTCATCAATCATAATCATAATCCTCCATAATCCTTATAATCATTTTATAAAATGAAATAATATAATTAATATTACACTGGACAAACTATGATTAAAATTGTAACGTATTAAATAAAGAAAAACGGTGTTTAATAATAAATGGCGAGTCTTTCAGGTTCGCTAACTAATTAAAAATATTTCATATAAATTTCAACTCCACGCAAAATTAAAAAGGGTTCTGTGTTTACCATTTAAGGTAGGGAACCCTGAAAGTGGAGAACATTTTAAGAATTTGCATAAATAATAAGAATTAAATAATAAATCGATAATTATTTATAAATAGAATTGATAATTTCAAGTTACATCACTCATTAGAAGTGCTTTACTTCGACACCTCAATGTCGTACAGTTTGAACGATTAAACGTTAAGTACTTTAGTTACGACTACCTACCGATTGCAGGTTATTTATATGTCTTCGTTCTAAAATTTCACCGACACGCGGTTTACTCACATTTCTTGAATCGCCCTAGATTTTTTTTTACAATTTTTTGCTTAATTTACTTATTTAATATCGCATCTTGATATGATGTTATCTTATTATTTTTACATTATATGTTTCTTTATCATTGTGTTTGTACTAGTTTTGGCTTTATTTAGCACTTAGGGGAATATCCAAGGTTGAAATATTTGATTTATGCCACTTTTTCACTCTTAACACCGAAAAGACCGAAAATTTAATATGAAAAGATGTTTTTTTATGTTCATAATTTCTTCTGCAATCTGCATATATGTGGGTAGGCGGGGGCCTCCAGTTTTAAACTCCGCTATCCATGCTAATTTGAGACATTGAGTGTTATGTGAAGCAACACAGCACCAAGTGTGGTGCTGTGATGCGTGCTGACAGTGGTCAGAGGGGGGAGATGAAATTAATTCATTACGCTTACTGGAGATCGTACCCGAATTTATTGTTTTTACAATCCGACTCTGTCACAAAAACACAAATTTATATAATTAATAGAGCGGTGCGTGGCGAATCGAGTGTCTTAGCTCTAGGTTTCCTCTGCCTGTCCTGTTATGTACGAGATACAGCATGAAGGAAAAAAAATACAAAATTTATAAGAATAAATATCAGAATATTACATCTATACCTTTATTAGTCTTTTGTTCAACTAGCAATTTTATTGTATATAAATAGTTTTATATCTACCTAAACATAACATTCATACAATTTTATTACATACTTATTTTTTACTGCCGTCGGAAAATCGTGAGATTGTCATTAAAATAATTTAAAGAGATATCTTAGTTTCGTCGAGAACGACTCTTAATGACAAATTGAGTCTAATATAATATTTAAAAATATCGTCTTGAATCTTTTGGATTTGTGTCAATTGTAACGAGATTCAACATCATCATTTGGCGAAATGGAGAGAATTATATATGCCTGACTTATAAACTAAATTGTAATGGGTTCTGACCCCGATTGAAGCAAGGCGTATGGAATTAAAAAAAACCGGACAAGCGCGAGTCGGGTTCGCCCACCGAAGAAAAATTGAAGGTCTCGAGCTTTTTCTGAAATTCAGGCTTAGCTTAGCCAAAGCCTTTTCATCTGGTACCACACTTGAACCAGCGGTAATAATACCAAATTTTGTCCCCCTTATTTAGGTTTTCAAATTTTTTCCTGAACTAGTACTACCTATAAACGTCAGCTGTTAAATTTCACTGATGATTCTAAGTTAATTGGAAAAACTCAATTAATTTTGATTCCCTTCTTTCGTAAGTGTGAAGTAACACTATAAAAATATAAAAATACTTAATTTTATTTCGTCGTTTCATCGCATCGTGTTGAGTTCCGCAACCCAAGAAGCAATATCTTCAGGATTGATGTAAAGTGGAGAAATAGGTATCTGAGCAATACATTATCTTCGCTTACTGCTGCAATGATTAAATAAAAGCTATTCCGCGTATTATAAGCAATTCTGTTCTTGATTGTCCGAGCGGTGAATGAAAGTCAGCTGAGCTCGTAACTCGACCGCTGTCGGTCTGTCACATGATTTTGGTCTCGGTGCGTTGTTAAATTTGATTGAATTATATTCAATACAATACTTACAAAGACAGGAAGTGATTAACTGTATTTTTAAATTTATATATACATATTTATGGGTTTTTTTTTCTATAGGTTCACGCTGTATCCCGCACACAGATGGGTATACAGAGGGAACATAGTGTTAATATATTTATAACTATGTTTGACTATGGCAATTATTTGACCATAACGATGTTACTGTGCCTCACTTCAAATATTCGGATAGCCTAAAAGATTTTTAGAAGAAAAGTTGTATAACCCGTCTTCTCCTAAGAGTTGAAGAGTTACGGTACTTTATCATGGACCTCTTAATTAGAACAGACCCATACTCTCCCCAAACTACTCTTAAAGAATATCTTTTCTAATAAAAAAATAATTGGCGTAGTATTGGAGTATACATAATGCAAATTTAGGACTTAGGCTTTCACATGGGAAGCATTGTCAGAATTTATTTCAGTCATTTATTAATACATATACTTGAATAAAATAATAAACATATTTTTTCATGCTCTATCCTGCACAGAGCAGGGTAGACAGATGGAACTTATTATTATATAAATATATAACAATATACAATAGTTAATACTTCAATTAATAATGACAAAATTATTGACCGTAGCCGCTTAAATTATTTAATTTATTATTTAATTTACGGTCAATCTCTATCTCGCTCCGCCACAACGACCTCATTAAGCAAATGAATAATTAAAAACTATGATGAAACTATAAAACTCACCTCTCTTACTCTTGTAAAGCACGAAAACAATTCTAATAAACATAATTAATATTAAAACAAAAACTGGTATTAGTCCAAATATTCTTCCACTCTCCATATTTTCTGCTATTTCTGTGGTTTTAGTTTCAGCGACTTCCTTCACCAACACACAATCGTCCAGTTCCATATGTTCCATAACAAAAATAAATTATTACACTTTAATATTTTTTTTTTATATTTTTTAAAGTTAAACTCTATTATTATCATCTAAATTAGCCATTCAATTTTATTTATTAATTATCTTGATTATCTATATTTTCTTTCTTTTTTTTTTGTGTTTTTTTGTTTTATTTAAGAATGTACTTTAATTTAAGTCGTTTTGGCAGGTACGCGTCTTGGAACGTCAGGTTGAAGACTGCCGCGGCGCGTGCAAAGTAAATAAAAAAATACATTCTACTTCTCGGCGTCTTCAGATAAGGATAGTTTTTAGAACATCCGAAATATCTTAAGATTTTTGTCTGAATATTACATTGATTGACATAAAACCACTTTAATATAAAAGTCAACAATGTAGTACTAGCAGTATGAGGCCGTCATGGCTCAACGGCACAGCACCATGACTAGAAATACGATGGATTTAGTTTTCGATTAGTTCTTGTGAGATGACAAAGCGCGAGATATTGTCATAAAAGAATCAATTTCTTAAAAAATGGGCCGATAGTAGAAATGGGAGTGTTTTAAAAACGAGTAGCCGTGTCCATGTATGACTATAGTATATATATATTCAATAGTGTATTTAATATTGTATAATAAGTATTAAAAAAATGAGGAATGGGGTCTCTAAACAAATAATATCACACGAAACAATACTTAAGTATAATATGTATGCAAAAGTCACTAACTAGGTAATCGATTATGATATCGATGTATACATGGAACCTATCATTAAATCATTGATAATTAATCGCTCCTATCTGTAGTCTAACCTAGTTGGGTTAATTAAAAAGGTATGCGTCATTATGTACCTATACGATATAACCTAAATATAAAATTGGGGGGGATTATCACAGGGGACATTATTACGAGTGTTTTAACACTAGGCTCCCTCTGTCAATCCTGCCACATGCGGGATACAGCGTGAAACTATAATAAAAGAAAGGAGGCATTCTAAAAACAAATAATGCGTAATTATTACATTTCCATAGAAACATAATTAAACTCTAATGGTATCTTTAAAGTGTTACAATTAATTTATAACACCATAACACTAATGATAAGAATAAGATTTTGAGTAAACGTTACGTCACAAGTGTTCATAAAGTACTTCTAAGAAATATATTAATACGTAAGAAATTGTATTATGTTGTTCTGGAAATGCCGTTCTTTTCTTTCTGTTTATTTGGAGATTTTTTCGCGACTTTTCCATATTTACTCTGATTTTGATTTTCCCTCTCTGGTAGTACAGAGCGCGGCGTTGAGTTCCCTAAACAACAAACAATGTTTCGAATTTGGGACCACAGCTAAGGCTTTTAGGGTTCTGTACGGAATGGAAAAACCGGAAGCCTTATAGGATCACTGTGTTCTCCGTCCGTCCGTCTCCGAACCGGTAACTGCAATACATTACTTTTTACAAGTCATTTCTTTAAAAACCACCTTGTGCCGCAACTTCCAAATATTTAAAAACCTCAACGCAAGCAGATATCATATTTCTTATCGCAATAATTGTTTGTAAATAGTGCGTATGAATATTAATTGGTAAGAATTTTGAGGATATCTTTTATCATAAATTTATTAAAGTTTTATTTAATAATTAAGAGAGATTTATTAAAGTTTTATTTAATAATAATTACGGAGAGTCTTAACCAGAGGGAGCCTCTGGTTAAGACTCTCCGTAACCCATTCAGACATTGCGCGTTAAGTCGTGTAATTCACCGCTGCGCTTTTTTTGCCTAGTCATTAGAGAAATAAAAATAAAAATATTAAATATTTCATTCCTCCAAGCAGGAATCGAATCCGTGGCATTTACAGTTATACGTTCGTGCCCTTGCGCCACGACGACCTCCTGAGGTCGTCCTGACTTTAACAACATTTTAAATATCTATGTAATATCTCTACGTATATTACAAATATAATATGTGAGAGAATATTTATTGTAGAGATATTTATTAATATTCATATATTATGCGTGTTTTATCAGCAATGAAATAATCATACCACAGGCTGTCTAGTCTTGGATCCGACAGCAGTATATAAGTTCTTTTAACAATTATTTATCTGTTCTATGGTTATAAAAATGATATAATATAAAAAAAATCGCCGGAAATTGGGGGACGATGTATCTTAGCACTAGGTTCCCTCTGCCTACCCTGGTGTGTGAGGAATTATTACGTGAGGCTGATTTAATTAAATCTTCTCGACGTTTCTCTGAATCATATAATTAAATAAATATTTATATAAAGGTACATAATACAAGTATCTTATCTCTCAAGTATTAACTGGCCAATGACCTTTTCTATAATTTTTTATAGAGACATCAAGCCATCAGTCATCAATCCGTGTGGAGGTTAGTGTAGAGATGTTTACTTAGATTTGTCAACGACCTACTCTTGTTATCTAACGAGCGTTGAATAAATAAAAAATAAATCATTTGTTTTATCTTTTCATTGTATTTTATGTGGGTTGCTGTAATTTTGTAGGTTAGGTAATAACTTGGTGGAAATTTGGGTTGAGTCTCTCCTTCCAGAGATGCTGACATGATGAAATTGTAACTAGTGTATAAGTATTTCGTCGGTATTCAAGAGGCGTGGGTTCAAATCCCGTTTCGTTCCAATTTTTTATGCGTTTTCTAAAAAAGTGCAAGCATCCCTGATTGATGGTTGAGGTGGAGACGATAGCCCGCACGATTCCTGTGCTGTTTTCTATGAATTTAGCTTACCTAATGTGTAATAATTACGATAACCATTAATAAGTCTAAACTTACAAAACTTCAGCGATATACTTGTTGTGTATCACTAATAATTCCCATTTGTACCACGAAGGCGTCAATAATGGAACTCGTGATATTATATTGACAGTCATCCTTCACGTAACCGTATTTACATATGAATAAATAATTCAATTGGTTCTGAATACAACCTTCTTATGCATCGAGAGAATTTAACTGATAGGTATCTGTAAATATAGTAAATAAATATATTTGTTTGTTAACTGTATATATATATATATATACAAGCTAGCAACATAAATATTGTAAATTCCGCTATTTATTTTCTCGTATTTAGCGAGACTTTTTTCCTATTTGCAACATAGACGGAATTAAATATCAAGATACGATTTACAGGATAATGATTTATCGAATGTCAGTTCATGTAATAATTAAATTGTACCATTGACATTGAAAAGAGCAACTGTTGAGTTTCTTGCCGGCTCTTCTCAGAACTGACATCCGAGCTGGCGATAGCTTTTCTATTATATGATCATACGACGATTCAAAAGTGCTTGTAATAGTTGACTTGAATAAAGAATATTTTGAATGAATGAATTGAATATATAAAATAAGTGCGTAAGCTAAAACTTAAATAAAATTATCAAAACTATTACATTTAATTATTATAAGTCTGAAATGATTTTGTTAGTTTAAATGCAAAAACTTTACATGTATTAGATATTCCATGTATCGAGGAAGGCTAGGGTGAAGCGCGAATCGGGCTCACTTAAGGCTTTATTTCGTACCAGCTTCATACAACTTGTACAAGAAGAGAAGTAAAAGTTTACAAATTTGAGTTTGCCAATGTACACATCAATATTGTATGAAATGAATTATAATTATAAAGTTGTAATAGTTTTTTTCTATAATATAAACATTTCATATAATTTTTTTCTTTGTACTGTAAGCTCTCATTACGTGTCAAATGTCATAACTGTAGGTACCCCATAGATTTAGATTACTTTACTTTACACCCGTCCTGTAATGGTTTATTTCTTTCAAGCTTCTGTTGCAAGTAGAGCCATTACATGCATTACTTTCAAAGATAAAAAAAAACCTTGAAAAAAAAAGGTTAAAATATTTTTATTTTTAACATTTTTTATAGGTTTTTTCTATCTTTACTGAGGAGTTAATAATATAATATATACCTAAATATAACATATATAAGCCTAGACGTTTTTCTTTTACTTTTTCTCGAAATTCTTACAGAAACCGTTAAAAACGGTATTTTAAGTTTGGCACTCTCCAATGAGTACATATAATAAATATAATTCTAATATCATAGTAAGTTAGTAATGTAAACAATTAAGTATGAATCAGTTAAATTTATAGTTATCGCAAGCGTGACTGTTAATTGTATGGAAATCTCTCTATTATATAGCGAACACAGAACAAAGACTGCTTAAAAATATAAACATTAATATTATTTTATTTGGATTACTGGAAATCTTTTTAATGTTATATTGTAAAAAAATACAGCCGTCAATTAAAAATGTCTCTGATAGCACGCGACGATTGTGAACTCGAATAATAGTTGGAGAGAAATATATATTGTAACGTGCCGTGAGCCTTGAATCTGACGGTTCTGTGTTCAATCCCACTCGGGGGAATAGAATATTTCATATTTACATTTCAGCACCCTAGTAACGGGGGTGGTGGCGCGGCGGTGAATTCCGCCACTTAACAGACACTTAGTTCAAAATTGAATGAAAGTAGTGTCATAACAATAGGTTCTTAACAGTTTAAGTAAAGATAAAGGATGGAGCTAGAGAAAAACATAAATTACTATATCCTTGTCGTCAAGAGTAAGTTACAGTTAAAATTAATAACTAATATGGTATTGAGGCCGCCGTGACCGTCATTGAGATGTCTGACTCATTCATCTATTTATTGTCTGTCAGTCACTTAGTGACAAAAGAGTTCTGTATATACACATATACATTATTATACGTTAACTCTTAAAACCTACGATCATATATACTACCTACTCTATATCATTAGTCAGTATTACTCAGACAGACTAACTTGTATTCATTAATTTCACTATTTCATTATTTAAATGATAAAAATGGACGATAAGTTTGGACGCAGTTTTAAATTGATTAAAAGAATTTAAAAATTTTATGTTTGGGGGCGCATGTACTCATTATTTATAAAACGTAGGAACTGAGTACAAAATAAATTTGTAACAATTTTTCTTTGGAATACCTCGATACATTTTTACTTTTCGGAGTACGGAACCCTACAAGTGCAAAAACGTTACGCAAACGCTACAAACAGTGGCCTCAGTTTTTCTGTACTCCAAGGGACTGTAAATTTAGATATTGCAAGGTAATTTCAGCTTGATACATGGAATGATCTTGATAGACGGACAAAAATGAAGTGGTGGCATGTGATATATATAAGGGTTCTGTTTTTCTCCTTTGAGACACGGATCCTTAAAAAGGAAAGTAGAATATTTTACCTATTTGATTTTAATTATTGCCAAGAATTAAATTTTGGCAAGAGATGGTGTTGTTAATGATGTTAATTTTAAGCGTAGCGGGAGCCGAACCCGCTCCTCATAGAAACCGTCCAAGCACTTCCACCACTAAGCTAAACCTCTAATATCAAATTAACTCTAAAATGTATCCCTAAAAATTTCTAACGCAGCGTGGTAATATCTTCACACTTGTCGGCAATAACTAGCTCTTTTATGTGGAACATCAGCTTTTTATATCATTGACCTGTCGATAAATGTACAATTATACCACAGATAGACAAATGTTTTTATAATATATCCATTTTATCGATAAAATTTATTATTGTCTAGTTATCACAAGGTATCGATTAAGAAGAGATTTGTGTTTATTCTTATCTGTTAGTCATGTTTTTATTTGTTTTTATGGAAATTATTAGGGAGATAAGTACTGATTTGGACACTGACATGCCCAATCTAGTTACGAGGTGGTTCCAGGTTCAAAATAATTATTATAGAATTATGTAGGAATTGGAATGAAAAATTGTTTTTCTTTAATGCATAAATAAAATTTTAATTTAAATTATTCACAAAAAAAAATAATGTTAATAATTATTCCATATAAATAAAAAATAAAAATTTGCTTTACGCTGTACTTATTCCTGACACAGCAGGATAGGCAGACAGAACCGAGACACTCCATTGTATATAGTTTTTAATTATATTACAGCGACATCTATGTTCAGTTTTGTAAAGTCTTACTTATACTTGATTATGTAGATAGTAAGTATGCTATTGTCCGCGAGATGGCAGTAACTTGATAATTGTAATATTAATATTTCCAAATTGTTAAAGATATATATATGAATTAAAAAGGCCATGGTGGTATAGAAGGGACAAGGTTTGACTGCAAGCGCGACTCTCACTTGGGAGAAATTAAATATTGAAATTTCTCAGTTTTGGCAAGGGTGCAATGCAAAGAGTGGCGGTGAGTTCTGCCACTCAAAATGCACTGCCTCGAAAATCGGGTGGTGCGTGGGGAAAGTAGGAAAACCTCGTAGGATTATTGAGACAAAGCATTTTACCCGAGAATGACGAATGATATTATAAAAATATTATAATAGAAATCAGTAATGTGATTAAATTAAGACTTAAATACTAATGAATATAACAAAAACAATAATTAATTTTTAAATTAAATTTATTTAAAATTATATTTTTTTTAAAAATAGATCGATAAAACCAGGAAGTATGGAATTTTAATAGCTGTTTACTAATTATATGATAGCATATCAATGTAGTAAGTCTTATCCAAAACTTTGTTAGGAAAATCTATTGTTACTATTATATAGTTCGATTACAATATTACACTTTTATCTATAGCGCTGGCAATCTTTCAAATTTTAATAGGCAATGGGCAGATTACCCGCGATGGCGCGGTAGGACAAAATGTGACTAAACACGCGACAGTTTTGGATTTGTCCTCGCTCGGGGCAATGCAATAACTGTAATAGTTAAATTAAATACAATTAAATCAAAATATATTTACACATTTTTTAAAGACATATCTAACTTAAATATTCATTCATTCAAAATTGGCAGAAGTAAAATAAACTATATAATGGAAGACTTACCAATAATTTTACACAGGAGCATACAAATACAAGTCAACACATAAACACAAATAAGTATAATGAAAGGAGTAAATAAAATATGAAAGTCCATTTTTCAGGAAAAATATATGTACAGTAAGCAAGTATTAAATGTGTCCTTATCGAAAGTACTGCGGTATCAATAACGATAATATGCACATACACGCAAATTTGATAATATTATATAGATATAATTTTTATTTTTTAATTTTTTAATTTTTTTGCGTATTGATTGGCGGATTTCAACGCTGCGCTTTGTCTTTTTACCATAGCTGGGATATAAAAATAATCTATTCCCCCGAGTGAAAATCGTACCCACAACCGTCGCGTCCACGGCCACTCTAGTGGATAATGGAACGTAGAATACAGTTTCTTTCCGTTTGTGTTTGATTTTGAGATATCTGTCTTAGTATTTCCCTATACATGGTGTGGTATGAGAGGTATCACATGAAATGGCCAGAGGCTAAGCTAAGCCTGAATTTCAGAAAAAGCTCGAGATTTCAAATTATTTTACGGAACCCTCGGTGGGCCACCCCGTCTCGCAGTTTTCCAATTTTTTAGTAGTAGTGTTTAGACACTGGTGTCGACATTCTGGAGGGATTGCGTACTTAAACATTTCATTTCTTCAAGTGGGAATCGAACCCACAACACAAATATTATGTCGCCGCACTACAAGTGGTCTCAAAATTATAAAAAAAAAAAACAACAAATAAAGTGACTTACCGAAGAACCGCTCGTACCAGTGTAAGAAAATGCATATCAATCCATATAACGCTACAAGAATTAGAAACGGCGCTAGAAGCACTATCATGTCCATTTTTAAGTAAATTAATGACTGATATATACATTTTTTTTTGAAGCTCGAATCGAATAATCGAAAACGTTCATTAGATAACATTATCGATTTTTGATAAAGATATTTTAATGAATAGAATGTTGTAGTAGTGTTTTTTTTTCGGTAGTAATATAAAAGGCCAAGGTTTTGCTAATTTTATAAAAAAAAAATAATAATAATAAAAAAATAACAATAACATTGGGAACATTGAGTCGTAATGGCATTGCTTTGGTAAATGAAAACTTCACTATGAATATTTTTTATTTAACCGACAGTGTTTTTTTTAACAAAATGACATTAGACAGCCATGACTTTCAGCTCTATACTAGTAATAAATAATTATAATAATACTAGATTTTTAGTTTTGAATAACGTAAAAAAATCATGTCATAATGGCACAGCGGCACAAACGTGTGACATACACACGATGTTTGGATTCGATTTCCACTCGAGGTATGAATTAGTTAATGTTTTCTTTTACTCGCTCTAGTAACTAAACAAAACGGCGGATAGTAGGAAACAGAGTGTTTTCAAAGAGCTATTGGTGCAAATCTTGCGACGCATTTTTTTATTGTTTATTTTATAGTATTTTTTTTATATAGAATATCAATATTATATTTTTGAAACATTAAATACTGTGTTAATAATTGGTTCAACTATAACATACGTAGGTAACAGAGATATGAACACCTTAGCATTGCGCCTTCAACAGGCAATCTCTTTATAAGAATTACCGAAAATTTTGTTTCTCGTATTGACTAAAATTTATCATCTGTTCATTGTTATTTTTCTTTACATGAATAAAATATATTAAAAATTCAGTCACCAGTGGTTTTATTTTTAACAAATCACGATGAAATTTCGCTGCCAGCATAACTAAATATTACGGTATTATATTTCCACATTTACAGAGAAGTAGAGAAGCCCAAGAACGGGATGGCTGGAGCTCGACGAGGGAGGCCTACTTTCAGCAGTGGACGGCGATAGAGTGAGAGGGAATCCCCATAATTACTCATATCAACAATTTTTATTGTTTATGCCAATATAGCATAGATTTTGGACATCTATGGTTTTTTTTTAAACTAACTTTTATAAGTAATTTTTAATATACGGCCGCCTTTACGCCGTTTTTATTTGTTTTTTCTTGTATCCATTTTATATATAATTTGGTGTAATAAAGTATTAAATAAATAAATAGATCGGTGAACTGCATGGAAGAAACTTTAAATATGGCTATTAAAGTTACAAACAAAGTCTGTAGTAGAGTCCTTATCCTCTAATATACACTTGAGGTTCATCAAAAAAAATTATATACAAACTATAAATAAAAAACTTTAAAATGATATAATAGTAATAAGAACTTATATAGGTATTAAATTTATAGATTTTAAGTTTTAAATACGTAGGGAGAGACAATCCTAAATAACTGGAGTCTCTTAAACAAAATAAATATTAGAAAAATAAAAGATAATTCAGAGTAACTGGAAAAGGTAGTCTGTAGAATTTAGTTAACTCTGCCTAACCTGCTATTAGCGTGAAGTTCATTAAATTTGGAAAAAGAACATCAAATGACAAACAAATTAAAATATTAATAAATATATATGTAGGTACACTTACTAAATACTTTGAAGACCAGTCTTCTTATCACAATATCACACACTTGCAAGTAAACAAACACCAACAACAACGTAACTACAATGACAATTAAAAAACTTAACTCCTTCAAGTTAAGAAACATTGTGGAAAATTCTATAGAACTATTAAATAACTAAATATATATTTCAAAATACTATAAGAACAAGCAAAAACCGATTTAATTGTAGTAGGATAAAGTTCAAATTCAATGAACAAATTTAGTGGATGGGAAAATCTTCCGTCTTATCGAGATAACTTTATGTTTTCAAATGAAAATCTCCTATAGAGGTTTAATATATCTGTAATCTTATACGCAAAATTAACTATTTTCAACTATATGTTTATTGAAATAAAGTTATATTTCCTTTAAGCGTACTCTTAAATATTCTGATAAGGCTATCTAATAATCAAAACCACTGTAAGTTAAGCTCTTATGATTAATGTTGTATGAAATAAAAATGGTGGATTTACAAAATATATAGAAAAACAAAGGTCTAAAATTGTTGGTTGTTTACACGAGGTCGACTAGATTATATCTATGGTTAATACAATCTTTACTGTAGCTCAAATACACACACCTCTTATTGGATACTCACACAGTTAGGTAAGTAATTACAACCTGCCAAATCGAACATCAATTTAATTCGTTAAGGTTATATCAAATTATATACCGAATTGCGAGTGTTGCGAGGTTTTTGAGAATTTGGTGGGATCGCTAATATATTATAATAATATAATAAAACATCTTGTAAATATTTAATATTATTTATAAAAAACGGTAGCGGCTCTCGTCAAAAGCAGGTTTGTTGATGACACCCAAAGTAATTTGCTCCCACGTACGTCTACCGGTGGGAGAAGTACCGTTGGAAGCGGAAATCATTTTTAATATTATTATTGAATTCACATTAAAATTATAATTTTATTTTAAAGGTCTCGAATTTGATCTAGTTTTCACTTTATTGCTTTTTATTTAAATATATGTCACATGTATGTATCATGTATGTAAGTTCCGCCATTTATATACAACTTAAGAACGGAGTGTCTATCTCTTGTCATCGCTGCTATTTACAAGACGAAAGCGTGAAGCTAAAAATATTATATCGTCATTTTAGAGTGTAAGCCTGCTCAACTTGTTTTAGTCCTTATATATTCGTACATTTTTATAGCATTAGAAAGTATAAAAAAATTGTAAAATCTTTATGTACTAGAGAGTACAAGTACAAGCGGCACGCGGCAAGAGGCATTATCTCCAGAATTCGGCAGAAAGTATGGAACGAGGTGTTTTAATACCGAGGTTCCCTCTGTCTACCCTGCTGTGTGCCGGATACAGCGTGAAGCTGAGAGAGAGAGTACAAATCAATTGTCTAAATAGCAAAATTCTACTTATAATAAATATACTCTAGTTTTTTTAAAATATGTTTTTTTAAATACAAAAATATCAATTATTTTATTATTCTGCGACGCGTACAAACCAAAAACAATTTATGTAAATGATTGCAAGCGTGATTTATCTTCAATTGTCTCCGGTCGGTTTTTGCGATCTTATTCTACTAACTAATTATCGGCAAAGGAAACCCGCTTCTGTAAATTACATTTTGCGTGCTCTCTTTATGTATATTAATTACTTTATTTTTATATTTCAACCTTTTGAGACAGTGCGTTGTCCGTTTTCCGTCTATTTTTGAGAAATTACGTATTGGGTGGTGTATTTCTATTTTGCGCCTCTCCTAGATAGATCTTGGATTTTAGATGTTCATATTCCAAAGGTTTACAAATTTATGAACATCGTACAATCGATACACGCTCAACGGGAAATAAAAATAAATAGGAATCGGATTGCTTAACACTTATATTATGTGCGGGATACAGCGTGACCCTATAAATAATCCTTCACAGTATAAAGAATAAATATAGATATCCACCAGATTAATACCACCCCCGGCATTTAAAACGGGCGTGAAGTAGTGGCTCTTGCCAGTGCGTTTCACATTAGGTAATGCCGGGCCCTGGCGCCTAACCCCACTTTAAAGGCCGGTAACGCACCTGTAGCTCGTCTGTTGTTGCATGGGGTTGTGGGTGTCGACGATCACTTACCATCAGATTACCCCCGTACGCTCATTTGTCGTGTCTTTTGCCATAAAAGAAACTATAATAATAATAATAAATAAACTTTACCCCATTTCCAACTCATTTTTATTGTCAATGATTAAGAGCTTTATAAAAACTAGACTTCTTTTCTCCTTAATTGATCATTATAAATTCGAATGATACACCGCCATGAAAAATTATCAAGTTTACCATATCATTACTTAATAATAAGTATATATAAGTAATGCCTTAAAGGTAATTTTAGCACTATATAATATAGGATATATTTAAAGTGTATTCACATATTAATTTCTAAAGTGTCACCACCGTCTTACGCGCTGTATAATTTATAACTACAGTAATAACGCTTAATATAATTAACGCTGTTGTTGAAAATAAAAGGTGAATCCTGTACAGGTTTTATATTTTGTAACTGCAATCAATTTTTATTCATGGTCAACGTATTTGATACGATACATAAAATATTTTTTTTAAAGTAACGCTGTATCTCCCACAGTAGGGTGGGTAGGCAGACTAGGACACTCTGTATCGCATTCTGTTCTGAATAAGGAGGTGAAATATTTAATAGTTCTATTTTTTTCGCTCTGGTGTCGAGACAAAGCGCGGCGTTGAGTTCCGAACAGAATCAAAGTCCATTAATAGTCTAAATCTGATCTTGCACATACTACTACTAAATAAAATGTCTATTAAAACCAAATTATTTAGCCAAAAAGTTGTATACATTATTATTTATAAATAAATTACCAATTATTCGTTCGGTATCCTTTGCCCACTCTTTCAAAAATGCAGTAGATTAATAAAATATCTTCGTCAACATAAAAAGATTTAATTTAAAATACGACTTATCATCCAAAAGTCTACTAATATCATAGAAATATTTTTAACTAACAAGCCAAATTTACATACATATCGATAATACATAAATTTAATTCAATTAGAACAACCTCGGGCTAAGCACACGAAGTGGATCGAATGCAGTGGACATTAACGAGAATTGGCATATTTAAATACGTCTTCATACGTCGCCTGAGGGTAATAACTTACTTCGGGATTCCTCTATAATAGTCTCAACTTGTAAAACAATGTATATTAAATTGCTTGTATACGAGAGTCTTGAGATGCTGTTTTAAGTTTATATATTATGATAGCATGGAAATATTTTTTTTGTAGTTTTATTACAAAATATACATTATGGTATTTTACAGTCATAAGTATTATTTGTTATATTATTTCTTTTAAAGTCAGTGGTAGAGCAAGGGCCCAAGCGTGCGTCTGAATGTCGAATGGAAGTTCGATTCCCACTCGAGCAAATGAAATATTTAATATTTTCTTAGGTAACGAGGCCAAAAAAAATACCCACCCTATCCCCTATCTACTCTGCTATATGCGGGAAAATACTATCTTTACCCAAACTAAAATCAAATCAACGACCCTTGAAGTACATTGCTTAACATAAACGAACAAAAGTTATAAATACTTACAACTACACCTTACGTTAGTGAGTAATCATTGTAAAAGGGTGAAACGGCCGCACGTATCACAGTACATTAATTTTTACTATATAAATCTAAGTGAAGTAATCCAAACTATAATAGTTATAGATAACTGTAACAGTTATAGTTAACAATAACTGTTAAAGTAATTATCGTTAAATGTAATTGTAAATTGTGTAGAGTTCCCTCATATTGCTTACGTTAAGCGACCTCTAATACTTTTCAAGGTTTATTCTTTATTTTTCAGTCAGTCTATTCCTCACTTATCCTCCAATATTCTAAAAATTACATATCGAGAGGCGTTTAAACGCTGCGCTTTTTGTGGAAATCGAGCTGACAACAATCGTTTACATTCTAAAAGTTCTTAATATACAATCAAAGAAAAAAAAGTATTCGGATTTATATATTAAAATGAAACAATAGTTATTATTTTCAATGATTAAAAAATAATATTTTTTATTAATGTATTTGATCTGTAGAAGATTCAATCCACTGCGTGTAAGACGAGATATCTATGAAGCGGCTCGGTCCTGCGCACCCTGGACCTTTTATACCGAAGCCCACCTGTAATATATCATTTTAAATCTGTCTGTACTATATTATCCTTTTGAAATAGTTTGGTAAATCGTTTAATTTGATATATTATATATTAGTCTAAATAATTCGTGTGAGTTGATTCGGGCACTTGGAAAGTGTCGTACACGATTCTTATGGTACTAATAGACTACGACAGACAGACGGACAGACAGAAAATCTGACATAAATGTCAGATATGAATATATTGTACTATTTACACTAGTATGGGATTCTTGCGTTGCGTTTATAGTTTTATTTTAGTATTTTGTCTTAGTATAGTTTATTCGTTATTCCACATTTTATGTGTCTAATGCTTTATCCCGCATATAGCAAGGTCAGTGGAGGGAATCTAATGTTAAGAAACTCCATCCCCTACCTTTCGTCGAATTTTTCATACATTACATATTGAGTTGCAGAACTCAACGCCGCGCATTTCATATTTATTAGCATCTCATTTTTAAATATAAATATAAAAATATATTAATACTAACTAAGATCCAAGGTCCAGTAGAATTAGAAGCGAGGACCATGCCGTTATCCCATGCGCAGTTCTTCTTATTGTTTTCAGCAAACCCGCAATGATAATTCATAGGTTTATACAAATCTTTTTTATACTGTAACAGACACAAAATACGTATATTCTTTACTTTATTAAAATTTTAAATGTGGGGGGTCTACCACTGTAATGACGTCTTTTTTAATGTCAAAAAATCTGTCAAGGATGAGATGACTCAGTGCGTCTGGGTCTGTCGGTAAATGCGAAGATTGTGAGTTCAAATACCGCTCTAATTTATTTTCATTTTCTCACATGGAATAAAGAGAAAGCGCGGCGTTGAGTTCCGCTATTTATAACGTGTTATCATGATAATTGGTCAGTGCGTGGAGAACGAACAATGCCCTTTGTCTACTCTATAAAAGTAAAATATAGCTAACAAAAAAAAAATTAACGACTCACTCCAACACGATTGTAAAATTCATCACATAAATCCGTGTCAATATATTTTATTTTGTACATGATTTTTTCCAAAAATCTATTTTCTGAGAAAAAAAAACATTAGTTTTTAATTGATAATTTGTTTATAATTATTAGTAATTGATATTTTAATAAATACGTTTTTAAGCCTCTTTTGATAATTTTTTTTTTACAATTTTTGGTACTTTACTACTCAACTTATATAAATAAAATGATTCTTGACTTTCTTAAAATGTTAATTGTAGATTATACTTATTGAACAAAATACGGTAATAACCTTTCACGGTTTCCAAGAATAAAACTATGTACTTGAATACGAGGTAGATACGGGTTCAAATCTTACAAACAATGCGCAAACTAAGAAACTGTGAAAGTGGTTTGACATGTAGTTTTTGTAGATTAGGTCTAGAAAAGCACTAAGAATTTCGCGTAATTCTTGAATTCACTTAAATAGAAAGGGCTTTTCTATTTTACAACTTTGTAGTCTACATCTGTGTTGAATTAGCGATTTCAATATATTTTTTAACCCGAATACATATAAGAATAGTTTCGTACCGTCAGTAAATCCTAAGACATATAGCTTATTCGAGGTGTTATAGTGATATTCAGGCCAACATATTGGCACAAGTTGACCTGTAAAGTAGAGAAAAAGAAACACTATGTAGGATGGATGGACAGGATATAGGTAAACATTTATTTTAAAATTCAGAATTAGAAACGCAACACCGATGTCGTGGAGATTTTCGGTGGCGACCTGTAATGAGCGTCATAATGCTGATGATGACGATGATGAAATAACATTTTTTCAGTGTTTAATTAGCTTTGCTTCACGCTGTATCCCGCACACAGCAGGGTAGGCAGAGGGAACACAGTGTTAAGACACTCCACTACAGACAAAATATAGACAAATAAAGAAACAGAAAACATAAACAAGCTAAATACTAACCATTATCTTCATAATCAAGTTCAACTAAAGCGATGGTGTTATAGGTAGCATATTCATATTCTGGATGTAAACTGTATTCTTGTATCTTACTGAACCACGTCTCGTTGTCCTGTATAATGAACATCGCTTTTCCTTCTCTTCTAAAAAAAAAAAAATACCTATTATTCTTTTCTACAGATTACAGACATTTCTCACCCACCATCCAATTTTCGCGTCATTGTGTGTTAAATGGTGGAACAAACTGAGTATTTTTACCGAGAAATATTTTTGTTTCTTCGGTCTAAGTAAAGGTACTTAAGTGAAATATATATTTTCTTTTTTTACTTTCACGCTATATCCCGCACAAAGCAGGGTAGGCAGGGTAAAAGTAATTTCATTTTACCATTTCCACATACCGCCTCAATCACCGTCACGTACCTACAGAGTCAGACTCTGTGCCATCATATATTACATTAAAAAACAAATATGTTACTTGATTATTATGGGATTAACTTTGGCTACGTCATCTGCGTTGACAATTCCGTAGTTCCGTTTGACCAACACCAGGCCCGTGATAGCAATTTTAAATTTATCATCTTCATCTATTAATCAATTTTAAAATTAGTCAAATATAATTTATCTATATATATATACATGAAAATTAATACAGCAAAAAATATGATATTTTTTTACATCTAAAATTTTGATCTTTAAATATATATTATTTGTTTATTAATATATACAAGAATAACTTACGTATGTGAACTCGTAATACACCCAGCCAAGGGAATGTACTTGTATCACCCAAATTACCTTCTTGTAAATTTGAATGTATTGAAGAATCACATACTTGCGGTTGTAGCGCTACTTTGTAAACTGAAAACCACAACAAAATGATACATCATTGTATTGTCATTACTAAATACTTGTAATATATAATATCTATCAAAAATAAATTTAAATTTTATAATATATAACTTTTTTGTTATTTTTTAATTTCATTTACCTGTTCTGGTAAAAGGAAACGCAGTGTTGAGTTACGTAACTTTAAGAGAGGAGTGTATGTAATAGAGAAAAGTGTGGAGAAATAATTGTTTAAATTCAGTCATACAAATATACAAGTATTTACTTACTACACAGAACAATAATAAATGAAAGACGAATAAATGTAAATTCAAACATTATTGATTCATTAAATATTTTTCAAATGAGCGTGAAATGCAATATGGATATTTTTCACTCACTTTTTATTATTCTTTCAGAAATAGCTGTTATTATTAAAATGACATATATTTTTCAGCATTTATTATTTAATCTGTATTCCCTAATTCTAATTTTACATAACAAAATGGAAATATTTATATATAGTGATTGCTCTTATACTAAATAAATATATCATTGATCTATAGAAAATCTTATCAAGAAATCGAGACAACAACACGCCTACAATTTACTAGCCAGATAAAAACTATAAGCTTCAGAACGATACGTTCTACTTAAGCATTTAAAAATATGAACTTGTACTTTTCTTTGTATTTCTATGTCATTTTACTTTCACACGTCCATTTTGTTTTAGATAAAAGTAATTATTGTCGATTACAATTTTTTTTTGCAGAATTACCCTTCACGCATAGCAGTAGCAAATGCAACCTTATGTTTAAAATAAAAACTTAGCTTTAGGCAGTATCCCGCACAGAGCGGGATAGGCAGAGGGAACCTCGGTGCAGACAAAAACAGGCAAAGTAACTTAATTGTCAAGATCGTGTAAACAGTACAAAATTGTTTCGTTCTTATCATATATTGTAAATGAATCTAAATCCTTGTATATAATTAATATGTTAACAATGCTAGGAACATTTACAAAATTTATTACTCACGATATTCGCATTAGATAGTTGTAATCAATACTTGAATTTATTGCGTTTTGCATATTGTTGACAATCCATACAAAATTACTATAATTTTCAACGGATCATGTAAATATTCATCATTTACATGCATCTTATGATAGTTGCATGTATGTAAAATTCACAAGTTCAAACGCTTTTGAATATTCTTCCATAAGATTATTGAATATATTATGTTCAAAATATATAATTGAATATAATTTGAGTTTCCTCGCTCTGATAATGAGGCACGGCGCGGCGTTGAGTTCCGCCATTCAACATGCAAGGCCTCCATAATTCGGTGAAGAGTGAGAACCGGAAATGTCCCCAACCCACAACCCAATTAATCATTAATTTTATAAATTTGCATATACGACTATTTTTAAAAATATAATTGTCTTAATAAGCAGCAGGATAAAGTAGAATAAACGTTTAGATCTAATTTACAAGCGGATACTTGATAGGCGCTAGTCCTCGCGAGTTACTTATTAGCGCATCTGATACGCCCCGACAGTCGACACTGACACAGAGCAAGTGGAACGTACCTTTGTTTTGAAGTTGATGATTTTAAAGGTTAAATTTAGGCGTGGCGTGTGGCTGTAAATGTGACAGATTGTGTGTTCGATTCTCACTCGTGGAAATGAAATATGTTATATTTTTTTTATCCTCGCTCTGATAGTGACGCAAAGCGCGGCGTTGAGTTCCACTAATGAACACGCAATGCTTCCAGTATTCAGCGGGAAGTGAGAAACGAGAGTAAGCTAATGGGAATAAAGTATTTTAGCACTTAGGTTCCCAGGTTGTTAAAAAAAACATTTAAGAAATTCATAATAATCCTACTATTATTATTTTATCCCAGCTTTACGTTTTATCCAAAAGTAGATATGTATGAGTGTAGACGACTAACGGCAGAAGTAAACGGCGGAACGCATTGTGTCTTAACATAGCGGTCAGCGAGTTCACACAATTTATTCATTCCCCAAGTGAAAATCTAAATTAAATCCATCGTTTTTAAATTTGAAAATTAATTATTATTTTCCGACTTAACGTACACTTTGAAGTATGTACATTTCTATAATTCAAACCATAAATCAATCAATGTATCGAATCCCATAAAAAATGTGTATACCATTGTCGGTACACTACCATGTACGAGCCGCAAGCGACGCGCCCCCCGCGAAGTTTACCTTAACGCAAACACCGGTATTCGCGTCAAATTATAGCCATTATTGACAATGAAAAAGTTAAGGCAGTTCATCTACAAAATCTTAAGATTTTTTTGTTTTACGCTGTATCTCACATATAGGGGACCTAGTTTTAAGCACCTAAGACACCGTTCCCCACTTTTCGCTGAATTTTCGAGACATTGTTATTTGTGTTTCGAGTGGCTGACCTAAACGCGGCACTTTGTCTTATTACAAGAGGAGTTGCAGGAGGAAATATATTTAAAAATATTTTCATCCTCCCACTTAGTAAGACGAAGAGCGGCGTTGAGTTCCGTTACTCATCACACAACATCATCTCGATACTTACACAATATGTGTATTACGGAGTGTCTAAACACCAAAACTGTGGCGATAACGGAAAATATATTAGATCTCGATATGGATAACCATCTTATCGTAATAAGTATCCCACTAACAATGTGCAATTTAGTTAAAGTCTTAAGATATGGGCAGATGCTTATCTATGAGTATAATGCAGTGTTCCGCACTCGGACCGTGAAAATTATTGTAAGCATAATATATGTATAGACAGACGTCTATTACAGACAGACTTGTTCACTTTCAAATAATAATGGATTTAACTTAATATTTAACTTACTTTATCTGTTGTTTTGACGTCTTCCGACGACGGGCGGCCGGCTTGGTAGAATGATATATCAGGGTATACAAATTTGAATAAGAATTGGCGAAAATTTTTACTTGATATTTGATGATTAGAATTTATTATTTTTCTATAACAATTATTAAATATTTACAAATGAGCTTAATTATATCTTTCCCTTATGGTATTATATAAATTAAAAATATTACTTAAATAATATTTTTATGCATATTAATAATATATACCATTAACAGTAGGATATGCTTTTGATTGTCCCACACAAGCGTCATAACAGATTGACAGACAATGTGTTTTACAAAATGGATAAATAACTAATTATATAATATTTCTACGTATAACGAGAGAACCATCAATTAGGGTGATGTGAATTACTGAGAAATATCTAAACGTATAATAAACTACCTTAGTCCTAGAAATGTGCCAAGTTCATAGTGCCACTATAAATTACAGTATAATTAAATCAAGATAATGTGTACAAGTACTGGAACAATGTTTTATTGTAAACAGGAAAAGCCAATTTATTTAACGCTATGAGTTTGTATTTTGTAATTTTTTACATTTACACCCTTTGACAGTAGGATTTTATGTTAAAATGTATAAGGAAAAATCATAATCAGGTTCACGCTGTATCCCTTTATTTACGAGACAAACTCCATTTTCCTTCCGAATTCGCAATTAGTGAATCTCAACGCCGCGTGGAGATTCCATCCCAAAATTGATCCCATGATAGATGTCTAGTAACAAAGTCCAATCAGATGATACTTTCTGCTAGAACAAATATTATAACCGAGTGATTTGAACACATCACTAGTTCCTGCTGTCTCACACGGCAGAATGCGTAAAATAATTTTTTCCAGTTTCATGCTGTATTCCGCACACAGCAGGGTAGGCAGAGGGAACCTCGGTGTTAAGACACTCCGTTCCCCACTATCTGCCGAATTCTGGAGTCATTGCGTGTTGAGTGGCAGAACTCGACGCCGCACTTTGCCTCGACATGTGTAAGATGATTAAAAAAAATATTTTTGAACATTGTTGTAAACGTTATAGATCGCAATAACGATCCATACATAATTCACACAATAATGACCCGTGATCTGTTCCCACATAAAGCACCATTACACTCATTATTCCGTCTTCACATAGACTTTCACACAAACTTACATGTATTTTAGGATAAGGTAGTTCGTAGCAGAATTTTAAAATGTACTTTTAAAAAGTCTTAATAATACAATATTCTACACCAAGTGCTACAAATATTAGCTTATTATAAGTAGGCTAGTTATATGAGCCTCCATTCCATCTCTGGCTCCATCATCAGATCAGCTCGGTCATACTATAATATTGTATTGTCGTTTAAACTACGTGTACCTGTCAAATGTCTTGTGTCAAAAAATGTCTTGAAAGATGCAGAAGGGAGTACCTTCACATAAGGTTCCCTCTGTTTACCCTGCTATGCTAACCGGTATACAGATTCACATACGTGAAGCTATTTTTTTTTAAATAAATTAAGTATAGTAGTAAATCACAAGTGTGATAAGTATGTAAGCATAAGGATACACCCACAAACATTTATTATAACGTTGATTACGCGGTAATAATTTCTCAGAATTACCTTTATCCTTCCGGCCGTTGGTTATGAGAATTTTCCTATTATTTAAAATATTTTACCTTTGATGTCTTATACAAACATTACATAAATAATCTTGAATATATTATAGTAAGGTAATCACGCTATAAATCACGCGTAGCTAACAAGAGACATGTCGGTACTTTTACCTTGTTAATTTTTTTTGTAGCTTCTCAAGTTCAAGTTCTATTCTCAACTTTTTTTTTAGCTTCACACTGTATCCCGTACATAGCAGGGTAGGCAGAGGAAACTTGGGAACCTAATGATAAGGCACTTCATTCTCGTTAAGGCACTCGGTTCATCACTTTCCGTCTAATATTCACGACGAGCGAGGACATGAAAATATTTCATTCCTCCAAGTGCGAATCGAATCCATAACCGTCGTAATAAAAAACGGCGTCATGATGGCCTCCATAACACATTACTTATATATAAAAAAATTAAACAGTTAGTACAAAAGCGACTGGTTGTGGGTTCGATCCCCCCTCTACGAAATGAAATATTTATTTAAATTTATTCATTCGTTTCTTTTCTCTGGTGAAGAAGCAAAGCGTAGTGTTGTGTTCCACCACTTAACACGCAATGCCTCCAGAATTCGATGGAAAATGGGCAAAGGAATGTTTAAACACTAGGTTCCCTCTGCTGACCCTGCAGTGTCGCGGATACAACTTAAACAAATTTGGTTAGACTAGGTTAGGTTCTCGTTGGTTAATTAAGGTACCGTACATACCATAAAATAAACCATAAAAATATTTATGAAAATAAAATGTCGCATTTACGAATAAAAAGCTCACAATGTAAATCATCTTCAAAATTTGTGCTTGTTAAAAGTTTCATATATGGACCGAGTCACTTATACGTGGCGGACATCCTAATGCGATTTTCTACAAATTTTAAACCTTGTAAATATATTTTTGCGGTTGTATTATATAAGTATAATGTTTATAAAATTTTAAAAATGTATATCGACTTATATACTTATTTAGAAAACATAGATTTTTTTCGAATCGGTTTCACTCTCTGATTATACCGCTAGAGGAAATGAAGTATTTAATAATTTCATTTCTTCCGTCTTGTGACGAGGCAAGGACGTGGCGTACAGTTCTGCCACTTGACACGTAATGCCTCCAGAATTCGGCGAAGAGTGGGAAGTGGAGTTTCTTAAAACCATGCTCCTTCTGCCTGCCCTGCTACATACAGGATACAGCGTAAAGCTGAATATATTAGCTATTTAGAAAATTAGTATATAAGGTATATACAGCTAATATATACATATAATGTGACGCATTTAGAAGCATTTATGATTATAGTAATAATTTATTTGAAATTCTCTACAGAGAACTATTCGAATTCAAAGTAAAGGTCAGCATTATAGTCAGATAAGCAGTGTATTCAACCCTTTTTTTTTGCTTTATATATTATCTGGAGACCCGCAAATAATAAATACATATAAAAAATATGAACAAAATTATATAGGCACCTACTAATATAGTTTTATTCTGTTTCATTATAAAATACAGCGTAGGATTTGTACCCACGACCATTTACTAGGTAGGCGGTATATAATAACAGATAAAATTAATCGTATTAATACAGTTCCCACGAGTTAAATCAATTGTTCGTCATTCGAAAGCTCTATGACATGATAAATAATGATGCAGCTTTAACGATTCTAACGAGACTAGATAATGGCGGCGCGGATATGGATGCAGTGGAAGATTTGCTATTATTTTATTACTCTCTTACTAGTAACAGATTGAATATAACTCTAGAAATCAAACCCACAATAGTCGCGTATGACTATCCGATTCCAAATTCAATACATTTCCAATGATTTTAATATATATACAATAGATTTATTACATTCAAGTTTAGTAGATATAAAGTGGAGTTCTTCTATTTCTTATTCTAGATTCCTGCGGTCATATATATTTCAAATAACAAACAGGCGGTTGGTTTCATTCTTGTGGTTTTCTTTAACCTTTTCAATTCTATACTATTACGGTTTTATATTTTACTGTTATTAGTATAGTTAGTGTTGGTAGCAATCTATGTGCGAACTAGGGGATTTTTGTGGATTTACTTGTTTTTTTTATTTAAAATAAAAAAAAATCATCTTCACGCTGCATTTTGTTTGTGCCTTACCTCGTTATCAGTGCGAGAAGATGAAAATAATAAATATTTCATTCCACCGAAAATCAATCTGAATAAAATATATTTCACAAGGGCTTTCTTTGTCAATATTCAATAGAACACACATTATAAACAAACAGAACAATAAAGAATTAAATATGAAGATCGGCAAAGCGCGAGCTGATCGTGATATCATACATTACAAGAATACAAAGATAGACTAACGTTTTGTTGTGTTATCCCATAAATCTCTGTAAATAATATCGAAGCTTTACGCCGCTCGTCCTTATGAGAGCGTTGGGTGACCATGAAATGTATCTATATATGGGAATAGATAGAGATAGATTTTTTAATAAATATATTATCAATTTTGTTTTTACGTATTGCGTTCTCTGGTTTTGAAGTAAAGATAAATTATATATTTCGAATTGTTAAATTATTATTTTATATGTTGTATATTCCACTTATCAAGGAATAAACTGTACTATATAATATACATTTATTCTATATGTAATATTTCAATATAACCCATTGTACCAGCAATCAGTTACTTCGGACATCTATTTCTCCATTTGACCTCGACGGCAAAGCCGCAGGAAAGAAGCGGAAAACAGAGAACTAAGTGTGTAAGCATAAAAAAGTGTAAAAGGTTTAAAATAAATATGTAATTACTACAGCGTGGTCAGCCTCGTCGGCATGTATAATCGTGCCGATGACATGTTTACGAGGCCCGCGCCCCGGATAAGCTGTAATAACCCACGTTGACAAAAAACACTACGGCATTGTGATTGACTCAAAAATATCTTCTACCTTCGTAAGGTTTAAACGAATGTTTTTATTCTACGTTTGGCTGTTATAAAATTATTGAAATTATTTCCTAGGTTTACTATGAAAGATAACATACAATTATAATGTTAACATCTAATAATTCCACATTATTACAATCCTTCAACAAATATCCTTCTTCAATTTACAATTGCCTTTTTTCTTATAAAAAAATCTTGTATTATTCTAAAATAGACAAGTACTGATCATGTCACAGGTTCATTTCATTAAGAGTTCTGCCTCAGAATGAAGCCAGTATAGTTATTATAGTAGTAAGGTTAGTTCAGAAAAAATATATAAAAGGATCACCCATGTGGTTTTAGGTGTGTACATATTTGTATGGTCTATTGTCCTGGGAGCTTGTGTCCATTCAAAGAATGGTAGCGAAAACCCAAAAGCAAAACATAGAAACACAATATCTCGGTGTTGTCAAGTGCGTCTATCTAAATGAAATAATTATGAATTGGTATAGTACTTGAAGAAAAATTATAAGTCTCTGTCATATACTTAATATATATTTTTAGGACATATAGTGTAATAAATATATATTTTTAGCTTCACTCTGTGGGATACAGGGTGTACCATGGTAGGGAGTCCTAGTGTTAGGACACTCTGTTTCGATACATTGCGTGTTTAGTGGTGAATTTTAATGCCACGCTTTGTATTCTTATTTTAATTTTTTTCTAAATATCTCTCTCTTAATCTTTATTCAGCGTATAAAAAGAACGTAAATACAGATGTGAAAATATGTAAGAAAATTCGTATTATATATACATATAAATTCAACTCAATAATTTTATTAGAATCGGGAAATTTAATTAAAGTTAAAATTAAAAAGTTAAAAATTTAAATGACTTACCCTTCCAAGCACTTGTAGATGACGCGGCGTCGAATTCCACCATATGCAATGTCGGAAACATTGTCAGAAATTAGAGGAACAGAGGATATTAGCACTAAGTTTTCTCTGCCTGGCATTAAGCCTTCACTCTACTTCATATAAAATGATTATCGTCGTATCGTCGCAAACAATGAAAACACGCATAATATCTCTTTTCAAACTCGTAACTAATACATTTGACACTTAATACTTCCTCTCGGGGTTGAAATTTTGAATAATACGATAATAATACGGTATTTGGTGTAATCCATTTGTTTGAGTTATAGACTTTTTTCTGACGTTTGGACGGTTGGCTGTGTAGAAAGTGATGCGGAACGCAATATTTACAAAAATATCTGTTAAATTTTGAAGAACCCTTAAAAGACAGAATATCTGTTGAGTCCATTATGGCCCAGTGGAATAATATATGACTATAAACTAGACAGTTGTGGGTTCATTCTACTCGGTCAAAATGTTTTATCTTTATTTTTCTGGCCTGTTAAAACAGTATGGTGCTTAGTTCTTTCTGCCTATCCTTCTATGCGGTGATTCAAACGTGGAATTTAATAAAATATCCATAAAAAGTACAGTATTACGTAGGATCTAGCAAATAGGCAAAATTGATAATTAAGTTATCTCTTAATACAGATGATACTATGGTGAGAAATTATTTAACTAAAATTTGTATTTTAGAACAACGTCAAGGAAGTCACACTGCTTCACATTTTTGACAGGCTCCATTTAGTTTTAACGATATTTTAATAGGTCTTTGTAGAATTGACTTATGATATCATAATTAAGTTGGACAAAGGGCGACCCATTGAAAATTTTGTATTTAAATCAGTAAGGGTCTTTGTGAATAGAGGATCGATTTCTCCTTTATATTTTAGTTTATGAGTTACAAAAGTTATGAGAGTTTTAAATATTTAGAGATATTACATAATAGCCTTAAAGATGTGTTATAAAATTTTTGATACCTTAGTGGCATGGTAGAGACATGTCGGATTGTACAAGATTTTTTCAGGTTCTACTGACTACTTCTACTATCTCCTACTAAATACTTATGTTTGTTTTGTTAATCTTACTGGTGATTAGATCACCAGTCAAAAGGAAATATGCGTTGTACAGCTTGACGCTTTTTCACAGGCCGAGGGAACGTAGTGTTAAGGCACTTCGATTCTCATTTGCCACCATTTTTTTAGATTTTGCCCATCGCAGAACTGAACACCCCACCTTATCTAAAACTATTTTGTAAAAATAATTATGATTACGCGGCGAGCATAAGTATACTACTATTCTATAAGGTAACAGTAGTTTCAATATTACAAAGATTTCTCAGTAAGATTTCAAATCCAGATATTTGTATTGTTCACGATAACTTGTCAAAATGGCAATAATAGCCGCAATGCGCACGCGCAACTCAACTAAGTCTCAAAATATGGCGCAGTACGATATTTACGAGACCAAACGCCATAAACACTATATTTATATTCAAGTAGGTACAGTTTAGTGCTGTGAATTGTTAACTTATTTGCCAGCTTATTATTTAACGTATGATTATCTTTTTCTGCTGTGTTGGGGTATATGGGTAAAGTGTGAAGTGTAAATACAAAAAAAATGTATATAACGCGGTATAAGAAACGAACCACTAGATTGTTTTCGTCTACTGGCATCAATCTCTTTTTACATGCTCTCCGGGAAGTCCTTATGCTTTTTATGTGAGCTCCCCACTCCAGTTTCATTGTTATATTGATATAGAAAATAAAACATAATTCAAGATTTGTATAAACTTTGTCATTACCACAATAACACATAGATTTATTATACTTTATATGAACTTATGGTTAATCCCGCATATAGACGCAGCGGCCGTAGAGGGCTTATTATCAAAATAAACTGTTCTGTACTGACGAAAGCCCCGAGTTCGAGACATTGCTTGTTGACTAACGAAACTCAACACTGTATTATATCTTACCCATCTGAGGAGATAAATGAATATAATTCATTGCCTCAAGAGGAATTGAACTTACAACCACCGCGTTAACAGTTACGAGATGTCCTACGCTCCACGAAAGACGTGATAAATAAATAGACTAACCTGAATTTGATACATTAAGTTTTGAATAACTTTAACTAAGCTTTAATTATAATTTATATACATCTATTGAGGTTAATTTTGAAAATATTTGATAAATACAGTATTTATTAATAAACCAATTTCAAATCAAATAAACTTAAGTTAGTAAATAACAATCGATTAAATATTTATTTCTTACATTTTTTTTCCAACTTTACGCTGTATCCCGCACACAGCAGGGTAAGCGAGGGAACATCAGTGTCAAGTCACTGCGTTCGCCACTTTCTGCCGAATTCTGGAGGTATTCTCGACGCCAGAGCGAAGAAAAATGGAAATATAAATATAAACGTAAAGAAATATTTCACTTCCTCGAGTGGGAATCGAACCCACAACCGTCGCGTTTACGCACAACACCCTTGTGCCACTGCGCCACGACGTCCTCAATTATTTATTTATATTATAATGTCTAAAAAGGTGTTAGAAATATGTATATAAGGGTGGGCGGAATATAAAACATTGCCGTTTTACAATTAATACAAGTGATGTAGTTCGAAATACTACAGTGTTTGTATATTTATTACTTAAAAAAACTCAGTGGAAAATGGGGAACGTAGTGTTTGAACACTTGGTTTCCTATATATAAACAAAGCGAAAAGTGGGAAACAGAGTGTTTTAATACCATATTTATAGTGCGAATCTATTCCGTTTACAGTCACACGCTTGTGCCCCTGCGCTACGACTATGTACGTATTTATATACTGATGAATATAATAAGAACCTGATAATAAATAGAAAATATAAAAAATGCCTCAGTGCGATCAGAACCTGCACCCTCAACTCAAAGGTATTTAAAATATAAAAAAAACTGTTTTTTTGATACAAAAATAGGAAGTGCCTAGTATCACATCCCTAACATCTATCTGCCTCTACTATAGTTGAGACGACTTTATGTGTTAAAGCGATATTTATAGTTTTACTTCTCATTGAAATTAATGGTAGATTGCTGTGATTTAAATAGAAACGGTTTTATCTTCATAAATAAGAACTTAAAATGCACGAGTGTTTATCTATGGAATTGTTTCTTATATGAAATAATCTGACAATGATCCAAAATACAATATTTCCGCATTTCCGGATAAAAAGTGAAAACAGAGCTTCGTAATATTAGGTTCCCACTGCCTATCCTGCTCTATGCGGGATAAAGCGTGAAAAAAAAAATACAGGTATTCACATTCTCCAAGGGTCAAATCAATCGAAAATGCTTTAATTATAATCTAGCAAGATGTTACGAAAGCTCATCTATGCGTTCATTGTAATTTTCTCGAGTACAAGAATGAAATGCTATTTCAAAAGTCCATCACCTAATAAGTGCATCAACTAACTATTAAAACATATGTTATATTAGATACGACAAACATTTAAAAGAAAATAGACTTAATGTTAATGAGGAATAAGGTTTAAAATCTAATCTAATCAAACACAATGACCATACAGGTTGTTGGACAAACGAATCGTTAAGTAATGTATGTACTTCACAATCGGTTCGATAAAGGTTTGATGCCACTCGCGTATTATCTGTTTTATCGACCACTGAATATTGTAGAGATAGCAGAATACTAGTGTAAATATTCACTTGAAATATTAAAAAAAAATTACACCGGATTTGAACCCCCGAACTTATAAGTTTATAAAATTTTGATATATTTATATTTCACGTAAAATTTGGGTATAAAAAAAACTTGAAATGGAAATAGAATAAGATGGTTCTTTTTTTAAGTACAAAAAATGTATAAACATAAAAAAACTATAAGTACAAAAAAATAACTCTTCCCATTTCAACTAAATGGTATAATTACTATCGTGTAATAGCGTAAACGATACGATAACAAAAAACTACCAAGCGCGAGTTGAATTTACATAAATATGTTGGGTGCCTAATATATAATAATATTAAAGCAATATTAAGTATTAAGAAACAAGGAATTAAACTGTAGCAGAAATATTATAAATATTTCAATAGCCATCAAAAAATACATTATAATTAAAAAACTAAAAAAAAAACACTCTTAAATGTTAACACTAGGATAATGATAGGATGAACTACGATAGTGAGTCAAAATAGCGTTACAACAAGAGTTTTTTGCGTAGTTTTGGGAATTCCCGTCCCCCTAGGGATTGTGAAAAATCCAGTCTCAGTGTTCTTCTTTCTTCTTCTTCTTTGTTACCTATATATGTAACAAATTTTTACTTTCTTACACCAATCAGTAAATCTGTCTGTGCGTTGTCTATCAAACATTTATATATTGAATGCATGAAAACCATACAAAAACAATTATTGCATAATTTTCTATAGAGGATCTCTAATGACCGATACCAAGGTAAAGCACCTATAGATTTATTGACCGAACTACAAATAAACGTTAGCAAAAACAAAAACCAATAATCCGGTATGCCGTTATAAGTTTTTTTATTGATTTTTTTTTACCGCCAGTACGCGCTGTCGAACAAGATTCTTGTCAGACTTTTTATATGACGTCAAAACATTGCATCGGAACACATTTAGCGGATGTTTGTTTAAATTGCTCGGAAAAATAAATAAATAGAGTATGTGAGGTTGTAGGAGAGAGGTTTATAACCACGATGGCTGTGGGTTTGATGCTTACTCTTGGAAATTTATTATTTTCATTTTCTAGCTCTGGTGACAACGCAAACCGTGGTGTCAACCACTCAACAATATCTCGAAAAATTTATACATGTATACAGTAAAAATCTCGATTTTGCAAATTGCTTATTTATTAATTATTATTAATTATAATATTTTATGTAAATTAATTATTATGTAAATAATATAAGTTACACTATGCAAATTGTGTAATTGATAGGTACGAGTATAGTATAAAACTGTCTGTTAAACTACAAGAACCCTCTTCTCGTGAGCTAAGAATATAAAACATTTTTTTCTTATATTTGAAATTCTAAAATTATTATATTTAAATAATTTATATTTTTTTACTCCATGTACTAGACTAAGCGCATGATAAGGTTATTCCACTTAAAATACAATATATCAGAAAGAGGAGAATAGGAGAATGGAGAAGATATTTAACTTTAGACTCCCTCTGCCAGCCTACTATTAACTAGAGATGTATTACTCTACATACGATAGAAAATCTATATTTTCTATAGATTTATAGATACCTAAAAGTAAACACGCCTCTACGCGCCAAAATCAAATTTCCAAATATTCTTAAAAACCTAATATTCTAAAAAAGCATAACAGTTAAAATTTTATACTTTTTAAAATACCTTAGATTAGAATTCAAAGGGCCATTAAGTGAATATAACAAAAAAGTGGTAAACATCAAATCAACGTCCCATATATTTATCAGTTCCTTATCTGTGAAGGATTCTAGCCAATTAAATATATCGTCGAAACATTAAAATTGCATAATGTAGACACATTCATCAATGTAAAGGTTGTCTATTAGTATGGAGAGTAGCGGTAAGCGGAGCGATAGGTAGCTTATTAGGTAGGTACTTGACTTAAAAAGTATAATAAACTTAAAAAAAAATTAAACTTTCCTTTTAAACTTTTCGTATAATATAGTATAAATTAGAATGGAGCAGCATTTTTTGGCATACATTAAAAGTGAGCAAATCCATTTTGACTATATTTTATGGATAAACCTGATTTGTCCATATGTTGTAGCATATTATTTAATTTTAACTTCATTCTAAAATAGTAGAAACCACAGTATACCTATGTTTTGTATATAAAAAGGTATATTTTCACTTATGAAAAGCTAAAATTGCAGTTCTTCTAGATTATAGACGAAGAACAACAAGAATGAATCGCGGCGTTGAGTTCCACTGCTCAAGATGTACTGTCTCAAAAATCTAATGAAAAGTAAGTTTCCTCTAAGCGGGATAAAGCGAGAATCTGAAAAAAAAATTAAAAGATCTATACAAACATACATATAGATTCGTTATACTGTATTCCAACGATCCATTATAGCATTTGATAGATAAACTCATGCAAGCAAATTAGCGTCGCGCCGAAAGCTATAAACACGTCACGCGCGATACCGTCCGCAATAAACTTTCTGACGGATTGCTACTGGTGCGGTGTGGATGACGCCTTATTAGGGTTCCCTATATATAACTGAAAACCTTTAAGTTGTCTTATTTTTATATTTTAAATTTATTTTTAACCAAATTTCAAAAAGCAGTTGGCAGTTCTATGTGCTATAATAATACTTTTTTTTTTGGCATTTTTTTCAATGACATGCCATGGCCACATTGATGATAAGAACCACGACAATTTACTGTAATTAAAAAAATAAACCACTAATAAATATATTAATTCAGCTTAATATACTTATTATTTCATTTATTAAATATTGCATTGAGACCGCCGTGGCGCAGTGGCACCGCCGAGACTATAAACGCGGCGTGTCGATTCCCACTCGAGGTAAAGAATTATATTGATATTTTCTATCTAGCTCCTTCCTAGCTTCCTAGCTGTGGTAACAAGACAAAGCGCGGCGGTGAATTCCACCAGTGGGCACGCAATGTCTACAATTTGGTGGTGAGTGTCATAACACTAGGTTTCCTTTGCCCACCCTGCTATATTTAGGATACAGCTTGAATCTATAGAAAACAAAATTAATACTAGGTGGTCCCAGTTTTAAGTAATAACTGTTTACATATTATATCGTGTCATGAATATTCAATTCGTGTGTATTTACTTAATATTTATAGAGATAATATAAAATATTTATTTACAGAGCTCGAAGAATAAAATATCATAATATAATCTTATAATTTAATATTTTATACTAAAATATTAAATTATAATTATATATATATAATAACTAAAATATTAAATTATAATTATATATTTAATTATATTGTGGGTTCATTTCTCATACGGGGGATAGAATTATTTTCATTTTATTTGCTCACTCTGACAGCATGGCGTTGAGTTCTGCCACTTAAAACTGTCTCTAAACATGTTTGGTGGTGAAATTAATTTTTAATACAGAACCCTAATCTTAACAAAAAGAGGAGTTAGGGCAAGCGTTAAAAAAGTGGTCACATTTCGACCCCATTTTTTTCGTGTCACTCATTGTTTTGTGGAACCATTTGTTTACAAATTAATTGATAATAAACATTCTTTGGAAATTCTACTTTATTTTCTCCTTTAGATTCGATTAATCTTAGTAGTTAATCAATTTGAAACATTTTTCTCAGTATTCGTCGAATTTTTCAAACTACATACCGCTCATCTAGTGCAACAATGACGTAAATGTACTTATTTATTTTGTACAGGAATTAAATATGTCAGCGATATGATTATATTTTTGCAGAATATTCATTTACCAAGTTTACAGAAAGTTATGTATAGTTGTTAGGCATTATTGCACTAAATGAACGATATTTCTTCGACTTAAGTGTCGTGGCGCAGTACAGCATGTGAGTATAAACGCTTCGATTGTTGGTTTGATTTCCGGTCGGAGGAACTTTTTTTTTTCTAATTAAGGCAAAACACGGTGCTGACTTCCTCCACTCGAATCATAATATCTCGAACCTTGGACGATGTCCGAGAAAGGGAACACCTAAACTAAAAACAATAGCTATATCTAAAAAACAATACATTCTGTTAATTATTTATAACTCATATTTCTATTATAAGAATTGCTTATTTATATACGCAACATAATAAATCGAGTGGGAATCAAACCCACAACCTATAGCGTCTACAGTCGTACAGTTGTGCCCCTTCTCCACGACTGGCCTCACTTTCGTACATTCTTCCAAATATAATTACACCAACACTCAACACTCATATCATCACTCAGCAATAATACATTTTAATGTTCTATAGCAATATAATGGCAATAAGAATCCCGGATGAGCTACAGTCGACCTATTTTACTTCGTATCTTCGTAAAGTCGTTTCAGTTCAATTTAATTGAATCACCCATAAAAGCCATCTTATTAAGGATCCTCGCTTTATGGCCGACCTGAAATCGTTAATGGAAAACCACAAACCAATCACCAGTGTAAAATACCAAGTATTTACCAATCACTGTTCTTAAAAGGGATAGGTTTAATTCTTAATAAAAAACGATTTAGTAAGAGTGTGACCGTAGTGGTATAGTGGTACGAATTATGACTGTAAATACGACGGCTGTAGTTCGATTCTCAAGCAGTAAAAGGTAATGTCTTAAAAAAAATTTGTTGAATTTAGGGAATGGAGTGTCTCAACACTCTTCTGGGGAATCTAGTGTTGAGACACTAGGTTCCCCCGGGATAGGCAGGGGCCTACCCTGCTGTTCTTCACGCTCGCTTTAAGCTTCACTCTTCATCTTTAGCGGTAGTCTTTCTGGTTAATCGAATGATATTATTTATTTTTATTATTAATTTATTTTTTTCCTAACGGGAATCAAATCCCCAATTATTTACGATCCGACATTACACCACTGCACACTATTATATAAACTAAATATACTTTTCATACATACATATAAAATATTCGTTACAAATCTACGTTTCTAATATTAAGCCTATTAAATATAAACCCATAATTTTCTTAATCATTACATTGATCATATTGCGTGTAGACTTTAAAAGAACGAGCTTTTAAAAAAAGTTAATAGAGGATAATGCTCACAAAATGAATAAAAAGAGTATTGACGTGCATGAGCTAGTTATCGCCTGCGGCGTTGCCTGGACCTTAGAAAAAAATAGTTTAGAAAGGGCACATAAAGTCAAATTAATAAAAAGAAATCATAACAAAGTGTCTCTAAGGTAAGTTCTTTCAGCGTTTAATAGCTACAAAAAAAAATTAAATTCATATTCTGGCCAGTCGTGGCGGAGTTCTCAATACTAGGTTCCCTCTAGCAGAGGGAACCTAGAATTAAGAAGTGTTAAGAACTTCAATTTCTTCAACTTGATGATACTTCTAAATTAAATCGTCTAAGGCGCTACCATTACATTGTCATTGTATGTCTGGCTGTCACGAGAACATATTAATAAACATATTATTATCTTCCTTATGACAAATTAATAAGATAGCCTAAAGCGTTACACACATGTATTTCAATATTGGTATCTCAATGGTCTTCTTGGCTTTCTAATATCATAGACATTTGTTTGATAGCAACACGTGTTTGTTTAAACTTATTTATTTGTAAAATTATGTTATATAATATTTCATTGTCCAAATAATGACTAGAGATTTGGTACTATCCTCCGATGGTTGTTCCGCTCGGGGATTGAACTGGCAACAAGATACTGCGTGACATTCAATTCTACCTCCAAACACGCAATGTCTTGAAATTTTGGCGTAAAGTTGAAACCGGAGACTCTTCAAGGCTGGCAACGCACCTGTGGCTCCTCTGGTGTTGCATGGGGTCGTGGGCAGCGGTGATCACTTACCATCAGGTGACCCGAACGCTCGTTTGCCTTGTCCTCTCCCATAAAAAAAAAAAAAAAAAAAAAAACACTAGTTGCCCTCTCTCTACACTGCTTTATATGGAAAATGAAGCTCTGGAAAAAAATTGTATGTAATTAGCATAAAGTTAAACTAGTAAACGTATTAGGATAAGAAAAAATTAAAAATTAATCAAATTTATATATGTATATATATATATATATATATATATATATA
>JBAIZZ010000162.1:63278-149541 GCA_037355905.1 Heliconius aoede | reverse complement strand
TATAAATTATTAGTGAACTAGCCACAGCAAAAACAATGATCGGAAATATTTCGTAATAACAAAGTGAACTCTAGCCCGGGCAAACAGATTCGGTTACACGCGGTATTAGCTTAGCATTTAGGTACTGTGCACATAAAAAAAAAACATTTTTTCAATTCGTATATTCAGTTTTTATAATATATAAATTGTATTTTTTGTGAAATGATAAAATAATTTTAAAAAATTTTCTATTTATCACGTTCTTATAAAATAATATATATTTTAATCAGATTTTGTCTTTTTACCAGAGCGAGGAAATAAAAATAATCCCCTACCGGAAATCGGGCAAAAGACCCTCGCGGTTGTTATATATTCGTCTACCTTTAACAGTTATTAATACTTTTTTATAATAATATAATCATATTTTCTTATTTTACTGTCTGTACCCCAGATATTAGGGAAATCTGTGGTTTGCGGCTGAAAGGGAGCCTCCAGTGGGATGAATATATTCATGAACTAGTTCTACAAAGGTACACAGCCACTTCGTTAATATTTCCATGTATGAATAATATTACTAATTATACAGGTAAATGTATACATTGTCTGTCTGTCTAATTACTTATTATATTAATCATTATATAATTATTCAATCAATATCAGTCAAAATTTCTCTAGCATCAAAAAATATTTCTCGTTCAAGCACTTCATTCACTACTTTTTGTCCAATTTTCAAACATAGTGTAAATTGGTGGAACTAAAAAAAACACTTTGTATTATAAAACCGAAAACAAGATAACGATTCGAATCCACCACTATCGTCCTTACATTTGACTATTCCACTGAATACTATATAAAAGGAGTATCTTATCCTCTAGAAATGCTCTGATTACGATACGCGTACAGTTAGTTAACTTCCAACCAGTTGTAGAAAAGACATCAACGGCGTCCGTTATTCCTTGTAACTTATATATCTTGGACCTGTTTTTGAGTTTTTTTTTTATTTTATTTTGCTATTCAATTTATTAATGGAGCGTTATTTCAATAATAAATTATGTTATTGTGGCAAATTAATACTGTTTAAATTTAATATATGAATATTTATAGTGTTCTTCTATTTATATTTTACAATGTAAAAAAACATGTAACATTTTATGACGGTTGTTGATTCCCACTAGATAAATTACAGCGTTGAGTTTCAACACGCAATATCTTGATTCGATAGGTTAGTGGGGACAGAGTGTCTTAGCACTACGTCCCCTCTACTCACCGTGGAATATGCAGTATAGATCATGAAGCACGATCGGAAAAATATATATATTATCGTTTTTTATCATTACATATTATATTATTATTATATATTTATATTATTTTGGGCGAGCAGGAAACGATGACTCCCTAAATACAAATTATTTCCAGTCTTGTATTTAAATCTCACAATAATCGCACCACAAAAAAGTCGTGTTTCAAAATAAAAAAAAAACTATAAATAAAGTTTTTTTTTATTAAAATTAATAAAAAAAATATTCACATACGGGATAACAAACATTTTTTTTAATATGAACATAAATATATTTTCATTTTACTATCACCTATAAAGTTTATATGTGCATAAATTAGTAGATACATTGTATTCAAATAATAATTATTATATACAGTGATAAATTATCATTTTATAAGATTGGATAAACCAAAATATTAAATATAATTTTTAATTTTATTTATAATAAACTTTTAATGAGTAGGAAGTGGTAAAAAAATTATTGTCAAATTCTATTTATCTATTCCAGAGAAAAAAATATTTAAAAAATAAAATATAAATATTTTATTTATTTATATATTTTTAAATAAATAATAATTATTTATGTAAAATTAGTCTATTTTATACAAATGTTAAAAAAAAATAACATAAACCAAAATAAATTGTAATAAAGAATATGATTCCGGCCAGGATCGAACTGGCGGCCTTCTGCGTGTAAAGCAGATGTGATAACCACTACACCACGGAACCCATATACTCTATGTTTAAATATTACGAATAGTTTTCAATGCTATGTACAAAATTACTTTCTTCTAAAGAAATATTAATATATATTATATTTTTATTATTATATTTGTAATAAATAAAAAAAATTATACAGTTTTTAACCGACTTCCAAACGAAACTTCGATATTAGACAACTACATTATTTTATAAATGTCCCTCAATTTATTCATTACAACATCATTAAAAAAAATCAATCCATTAATTTTTATAGTAAAAATGCGTTACTTATCTGTCTGTCTGTCGCTTTGTCTAATTGAAAATTACAAGCACTTGCCACATAATTTTGATATATTTTCTACAGCTGTATTTCTCGGACTTTTTAGTGTCAAAATTAAACAAATCAGATTTTTTGTTTTGCATTTCATGTAGAGGCGAAACTCAACGCCGCGCTTTTGCCTTAATCCCAAGGCGGGTATTTTTAAATATTACTAAATAATAATAATACATTTCCCAAGAGGAATCGAACCCAAAACCGGTGAAGTATAGCAGTCACATTGTGCGTCTGCGTCACGACGGCCTCATTTACTCTGCATACTTTAAAATATGAAGTAAGTAAATAAAACTGAACTAATTACATCCATTACAGATCAAAACACAAGTAAAAGTGTAGATAAACCATTAGATATAAATATTGATTATATGGAACCAACGCTCGGATCGGACAAGTATGTTATAGTCATTACATTTAATAAGTGCGGTTAACTAGCTTTTGTATAAGTAAGTAGCTCTCGTAACATATCAGAGATTCTTTCTCATACAACGTGTACCTCATTAAGTGAAAAATGAAAATTTCATTCAAGTAAAAACTTTTTAAATGAAAATCTTTAACCGGGTTATTCCATTAAACCATTTTTTCTTTGGCTTCAAGTTTTTTTTTTCTCCAAAATAGAGTTATCAGAGAGATATATTTTAGTATTTTATATGTATATATTGTTGTAGGACAATGGTGGCGTTTGTCTGTCATTGCCAATCAATCATCATATAAACTACCGCCAACAATTTGTTAGTTGCCTCGCGTCAAGTCAGGTGATCACAATTTCTAACTATTTTTTATCTTCTTACATTTTATCTGCCGCATTTTACTTGTTGAGGAGTGATTATCTTGTACTACATCGCTCTATTCCCCGCTTTCCTTGACACACATAAGTATATAACGTTAATGAAAACACAGGCCACTCAGCAATGCCACTAGAATCCGTCAGAAAGTGCATAGCAGAGTAGGCGGAGGGAACCTGGGAACCTAGTGTTAAAACACTTCGTTACCATTAAGACACTTCCGTTTACCCACTTTCCTCTGAACTGACGAGGCATTGCGTGTTGCGTGCTTTGCCTTTCAAGAGCGAGAAGCCAAAAATATTATATATATTTCGATCCCTCAAGTATAAATCGAACTCGTATACCCTCGCGTTTACAGCCACACCTATCCCCTTGCTCCGCGACAGTCTCATAGTAAGTGGCTTTTACCATTAATAACTAATTAATACAAGTAACCCATGTCCCACTAGTTAACATACATGTAATATTCATATGAAAGCTTAAGGCTAAACGATGTCAACATCTCGGACTGATGATAATCTTTAACGCCCCAAGCAGATATTTGCATCACAACCTGTTTCATATTAAATTGATAAGGGCAATCATCTGTCGGGAGGTATTTTTGCACAGAAAAATCTAAATGAATAAATTCCTGTATATTGTAAGATATTTTTAGTTTTATAGTTATACTAGATAAACTTTTTGCTTGGCTGTATTTTTTTATAGAAAAATATTTTAAATAGTAAAAAAAATCAGATTCATGCTGTATCCTGTACACAACAGGGTAGGCAGAGGGAACCTAGTGTTAAGACACTCCGTTCTCCACTTTCCGCCAATTCTGGAGGCAATGCGTGTTTAGTTCCGGAACTAAACATCACGCTTGTCTTGCCTCGACACTAGAGCGAAGAACTGGAAATATACATTTAAATAAATAATTCATTTCCTCGAGTGTGGATCGAACCCACAATCAGTCACGTTTACAGTCTTAACGTAAACGTAAGCGAATGTAGTGAAGTAAGTTGCCCTGCGCCACGACTGGCCTTAGAGTTTTAAAACTTTAAATAGTAAAAAATACAATATATAACTATTATAGACTTAATGGTACAGAGAGACAAAATCAGACAGTGAAAGTGATGACTGTGGGAGCGATGTCAATAATGGAGTATCTTAATACGAGGTTCCTTATTTACTTTAAGTCATGCGACTAGTTCATGAGATACTACGGTTGACTCATGTTATGAAATATAATTTAAAAAACTAATTATAACTTTTTTATATGTGAACAGGGGAGAGTGATGTGTTCGAACTCGATCAGATCAGATCAGGTCAGATTTTATTTATCCTGTCCTATTTTATCGCTATGTAATTGAAGATAAAAAAAGTCACATCAACAACTACTGTACTTACATTTATTTTTTTTAGCTTAACGCTGTATCCCGCACATGTCTGGGGAGGCAGGGGGAATCTGGAAACTTAGTGTCAAGAGACTCGCTTCTGATTTTCCGCCGAATTCTCGAGGCATTACGTGCTGAGTGATGAAAATCAACGCCACGCTTTTTCTCCTTACCAGAGTGAAGAAATAAAAATATTGAATATTGCGATTCCCAGAATCGAACCCACAACGGTCGCGTCTACAGTGGCACGTTTGTGTCCCTGCGCCCCGACTGTTCTCAAAAATTTTATTACTTCAGTTATTTATTATTTAAAGAAAAATAGATAATTTTATAGTATGAGAGAAAACAACTTGAAATTCGAACTTCTAGTCATCGCCTATAATTCAATCTAGTTAACCTGCGCCACTACACCGAAGCAGTACAAAAGCATATCTTGGCCAGAACGAAATAAATGTCGTTTGGTCCATTACATTTACCATTTAGTGGATGCTGGGATCTCACACTGTACGGACGTGTTGATCTTCTCGTAACGCGGTCGAATTACGCTGCGAAATATCCAAATTATTTTATAGTATTATAAATTTGAACTAAGTTTTTCTTTTTAGTTTCCTGTTAGTGCTGTGTTTATTTTTATTGGTTAAAGAATTTAAGGCTTTAAGGTAATTATTATTTTTATCTTTTTTCTAATAGTTTAAGAATCTAATGAAATATTTATAGATTTTGTTTTAATTTTTAAATATTTTGTGTTTTATATTGCCTGTTAGTATTAACATTGTCGAAAGGAAAAATTACAACTTTACAGTACAGCACTCCAAAGTTTGGTTTGAGTTGATAGGAACATAAATATCTAAAATATACAGAATTATCTAATACTAACTGTAGATTATTCTTTATGTTATATATAAAATATACGCTGTTAATTTACGCTAGTCATAATAAATATAGACTTGAAACGTTATATGTTCTAAAAATCCATGAATTATAAATTAATTATACAAATGTTGGAATTGTCACCAAAAACTTTTAATCTGATAAGTAGATATTTATTGGTCGGTTATCACACAAGATGTCGAACATTTCCTTTTAAATACCATGACTTGTAATGTTAAAAAGAGCTATAAAATTATAATTGTATGCTCAATATCTATCTCTGGTAAGTTAAAATGCAGCGTTAGACTCCGTCTATCAATGGACAACGGTATTGAAATAAAAAAATATTTTAAAAATAGTATATGGAATAACAATTGAAGCTGAACCTATATGAAGAAAGTTTTACCTACTTAAATTGTAATAAAAAAGACATGTTGTTCAAAAATTTTAAGCCTCTTCCCATTTATGTGTATAAGATTATTTCATTACTGAGTGACTGACGGACAACACACAGACGAGACTGTAAATATAAAGTTAAAAATTGGCGTATTAAATAGTTAAAGAGCGTAGGGTAGCAGTGAGATTCCACATGTGATATTTTCCAATTTATGGAATATAATCACTGTAAAATTTATTGTTAATATTTGTAGTGAAATTAACCAAATATTCTTTCCTAAATATATGATTTTTAAATCATTCTCCATAGCTTAAGTTGCCCGTTCGGACTATTAAACACATATAAATATAAAGTTCCAAACAATAAAAATATCAGACTGGCAATAATACTTATGTCAAAACTTTATTATTTCATAACATGTTGCATCTTTACATACAAATTTAATGACACCGTCGTGCCACAGTGGAAATGTGTCTATTAATATATTTTAAGTTCAAATCTCATTTAAATATATATAATTATAATATTGTATAGTGTTTCATTGATTGGATTAGACTTATTGCAGTGTTAAGTTCCGCAACAATATTATTGAAATCGTTAGAAAGTAAAAAGCTCGCCGTATGATCCCGACATAGAATAGGATTACCCTGGTACTGTGGTGTGGTAGAGTTACGTCGCCAGTAATGGCAACACCCATGGGCAGACTCGACCGGATTAATACCACCCCTTTCATTTAAAAGTTTGCCACTCCGTTTTGCATTAGGTAATGCCGGGCCCCAGCACCCTATATCTCCACCGTAAAGGCCGACAGCACACCTGTAGCTCCTCTGGTGTTACACGGAGTCGTGGGCGGCGGTGATCACTTACCATCCAGGTGACCCGACCGCTCGTTTGCCTTGTCCTCTCCCATTAAGAAAAAAAGAGTAGGCAGCGAGCCTGACGTTAAGATACTCATTTCCCACTTTCTGTCAAATTGTTCCATACAAAAATTGGTGGCTCCAAGTTCGTTTCTGACATTCAGCCTTAGCCACTTTAGCCACCTCATCTGATCCGTCTCTTGAACTAGCGGATTTAAGACCACATTTAGTCCCTCTTTAAAGGCTATTCAGGATTTAACCACAAATGAATAGTTTTCAGGTTTTTTCAGAACTGATGAATTTCTTAATTCTAGGTCAATTGCAAGTACCCTTTTAATTATGATTCCCTTAAAAGTAACGAAATACGGGAGTTTTTGTGCTATAACCGGCCATATTTTTTTTATAATTAAATATAGAAATATATTATTCATCAGAATTCATAGAGTCGTAGATCTGAGTATATGGTTTGAATTTCAATTCGATATCTCCAAGCGTTCCTGAGATATATATGATATCTGGGTCTTACAATAAAATAACTAAGATAGAATTACCCATAATTTCCACAGGACGAACTTGCGGGCTACCACTAGTGTTATTTTAATTACTATTCAATAATCCAAAGTGAGAATCGAATCTATATCCATCGAATACTGTAAACTGCCAACTAAAAATCAGTCAACCAATATTTAAACGGTAAAATCGTATAACGCACTCAGTTAATACACTAATGGGCTTAACATGTTTTCTTGGTGTACAAAAAAATTTTTTTTTGAATCAACACGAAGATGCGTGACAAAAACTATACGTACTAGCAATTTTTTTGTCGTCATAGGATAATTTTATACTACTTTTACTACACGTATGCTATTAGAGCAAACAAGTAGCCTTTAATGTCTTTCTCCTTTATATAATCAATAGCCAATTAGGCAGAAAGAAATCCTTCAGCGGTGTCTGGGGAACACAATGTCTGGACACTCTGGTCCGGCCAACTTTAGAGACATTGTGTATTAAATGGTGGCACTCAACGAGGTGATTTTACTTCCAGAACAAGGAAATGAATGATGTAGTCTCTACTTTTTATATCCTTACCGACATATAGAAAAAAAAATGTTGGCCGGAGTGTCTTAGCACTGAGTCTCCACTTGATGTTATGTGAGAAATAACTTGAATTAGTAAATCTTAGCTCTAAAAGAAGTATTTTTAATAAACCTGAGATAAGTGACAAAAAATTCTATACTTAATGATAGATTTTTACGTCGTCCCCAAGATATTTTTACACTAATCGTGTCAACTATCGTTAATTAATACGCAACTGTCGTCGCGAACTTAATTTGGTTCAATTAGCCTTTTTTTTTTCTTTTCCCGTCACATCTTGTCAAACATAATTTGTCGTTTAACGGTTTTAATGCTAACTCACTTTTACTAAGTAGATTTTAGCGATTGATAATAATTATATTCCATTTTTCATATCCGAGTGGAAGTTGTTAAGAAGGTGTAATCAATTCAATTAAATATTTAAAATATAATATATAATGGCACTACGAGTTTTACCTTGAGACACCAGAGCGAAGAAATGAAAATATAAATTTAAATAAATATTTTATCGCCTCGAGTGGAGATCGAACCCACAACCGTCGCGTTACAGTTACACCCTTGTGCCATATAAAGATGATATAAATTGTGGAAAACTTTTAATATTAAGCGTTTGATATTGCTATATTGTTAATTATAACTCCTATTAGAAAAATGTATGTATGGATACATAGCAGGCACGAGAATTTCATTTAGAGAATTTCGCGCACAGAAGACCGAGTGCTATATAGTTCTCCACTTTCTGCTCCTTTCGAGTCTTATACGCTCATGGCATTGACTTTAAATTGTATAAATTGAAATTCGATATCCGTATAATATAAATATATGTATGCAGCCTCATCAGATAAGCTACGAAACATAATCTTCTGCTCAAACAGGTGTTACCATTTTCATCTAATTGGTAATAAAAATTTACGAGCACTTATTTTCCACAGACACCATATAAAATAAAAAACGCCTCAACAACCCATAAATCATATCAATTAATTGTATTAAAACGATTTACAATCATTCAAAAAAGTTTATGTAAAACTTTTCTATTTAAAAGCTATTATTATTGAGACTACTGGCTTTTATTATAACCAATTATTCGTGTGTGTTCTTTGCTATGGAATATTACGAAAATGAAATATTTTCATTTTGCAGAAACAATCAATGTACTGTCTCAAATTCTGATGGAAAGTAGAGAACGGAGTGTCCCAACACTAGGTTCACTTTGAAGCAAAAAATTTTTAAACATGCTTCTATTAGGTCTTCTTGGTCTAAGAATCTGAATTACACGCACTTTTAATAATTGTATCATCATAAAACTTGAGAATTATATAAGTTTATTAAACTATTAATTTTAATATAAAATAGTGTAGATTCGATAATGTATTATAATCTACATATTTCTAATATTTTTATGAATTATTCATATAAAATTAATTTTTACACTTACACTTTAAAAATGAGGACAAAAATGAAAGTATACACATTACTTTTTTTATCACCGACATGCTCTATTGAAATTAGTTTTTATTTGATTTAATTTTATATTTTTTCTTTATCAACCGATGAAGAATATTTTATAAAATATAAATTTATATAGTGTCTTTAATTAAAAATATTTTACTTTTAATCGAGTTACAAATTATACTTTTATAATTCAATTAAAAGTAAAATATTCATACTATAATTAAAAATAATAAAGTTTATCAACGTGAGCTAAAAAGCTTCTCTGCACTCTTATAAGAGTGACATCATAAATGTTTGTCTTACTTGAACATCTACTTCAATAAACTTGAAACTCAATTTTATTTTTTCATTGCTAAATAAATCCACTGTAACAGATTTACAGTATCTTTACAAGAAATTTATAAAGACAATCTATCTAGATTTCCAATTAAATGGAAGATAAAATAAAAAAAAAATAAACAATCACCAGTCGCTCTCGTTTTGAGATTAAACTCATTGATCATTGTAATGCTATATAAATGCGAGTGATACTGGGAGAAAATTCTAGTCTATTATAAAAACAGATCACCTACCTATTCCATAACAAACCATGTTTATTATTTCACAGCGGGACACTCATTAGTAAGTTTAGTATTACATATGTATACGTCATTCTTAGGTTTCCCTTCGCAACTTATTAACAATTTTTTAATTTCATTTTAATATTTTATTAACTTTTTAGAGCTATTTAGTTGGGATATATAAATCCAAAAGGGTCCTAACTAAATTAGTCTATTCTGTAGTTAGTGGCTAGCAATGGCCTGGCCACCTGTACTTATGGTAAAAATGGCATGTTTTTTAACACCACAATACAAGGCTTGTAATTCGAAATGAACTATGAAATTTATTATAAATAAAAACACCTAGGTTCGCTCTGTTATGTGTGGTACACAGCCGGAAGATACAAAAATAAAGAGAAAAAAGAGAGTGCAAAAAAAATGAAAATTGTAGAGACTCTCCATCAAGTTAGCCTTGCAGGTGCACTGCACAATAATATTAAATAATTAAATAACATACAAACACATGTAACAACACGAAGTTATAACAAGTGGTCGTCACACAAGCGCTCCTAAGATGGCAAAAATACATAAAAGATTGCTTAGACGAATTGAATGACAGACCATAAATCAATGATAAATATTATGGCGTCATACTTTTATGGATATCATTACCATTTTATGAGTGCAAATAATATTAATATAATATTAATCTTCAAACCAATAAATGTTGTAACGTGGTTAAGTCACGGAAACCAAGTGACAGATATTCTTCTTTTTTTTTATAAAAATAAATATAGAAAGAAAGGTAGAGATAGAGAGATATTAGATCAGTAGCAGCTCACTCCATAAATTTGCAATATTTTCTTGTAATCCTCTCTTTTTTCTGAAAAAGAACTTCACGCCACCTAAGGAACTGAGGTAAAAATACTATCTCTCTTTCTGTTTTTTTTATCTTTACAAAGTTAGTTGTAAAGTCTAGTACTGTCATATAACAAATTAAATCACTTTTAGTCAATATCTAAGACGATCTTAATGGTCGGCAATACAACACGTCATATCCGCCAATAGAAAGTGTGAAAATGTAATATTTCAAGAACATTAACCTAAATATATATAAACGGTAGCTGCGAACCTGAGCGGTCCTAAATATCAAATCTGTCAAAATAAGAATAACTAAAGCAATTGCACGCGGCGAAGCTAGCTAAGTGCACTGACAGACAGTATAACCGGTACACATTGACACACAGACTGACGAAAGATTGTTATTATCTATTATTGTTAATGGAATAAAAGGCTTTCGTTGTGCAGGTAACAAAATGGTTGTAGGTTCGATTTAGTGGTTGTAGGTTTTAATATAGTAACACAATTATTTTCATTATTCAGCTACAGTCATTACTTAATATTTTCTAATATTTTGAAGAAACTACATAGTCTTTTTTCTAACATAATTTTATCTAACATCACAGAACTCAAATTCCGAAACGGATCGAACACTAATATTTGCTTAAAAGTAAATAGGATAAGATTCTGAAAAAGCTTTAACAATGTCTCAATCTTCAATAGAATAATTCTATATATTATCATTGTATTTATTTTAATAATTAAGTAACTATTAAGTTGAAATATGTACGAAAAAGTAACTTCAAGCCCCGAACCAAAACAGGCCAAGAAACAGCTATAAAGTATTTAATTTTACCCCTACGCTTTATTCGGCATAGCAGAGAGAATCTTGTGTCACGACACTTATTTCTTATCTTTCCATACATATTTGAGAGCAAATAGCATCAATGCAGATAGCATTGACTGGTAGAACGCTACACCATGCTGTATACACCTCAAGACCAGACCAGAGCGGCAAAATTAACTCACAGCTACCCCAATTACACACATAATATTAAGCCCCAAAACATAAATATAATAAACTATACTTAATTTTAGTCCATAGCATCCTCCAATTACGATCTTGAAGGTTTTTGATATCAACATTAGACGGCTAAATTTATATAAACAAAAAACCAATCACGTGTCTGTCAGGTATGGGATTAACAAATTAAACCTGTAGTGTATAGCCGTCACTTTTTGTCTTGTCTAGGTGGTCTATGGCTAAATCTAGTTTTTAGACTATTGTCTATTTGAGGCCAGTCGTGGCGCGGGTGCACAAAAATGCGACTGTAAAACTCATACACACACTCTAGGAAGTAAAATATTTCGTACTTTCATTTTTTTGATCTGATAAGGAGGCAAAGTATGGCGTTGAGTTACGCCAGCGCGCATTCCCTCCAGAAATTGGTTTGTCTGCCTACCCTGCTATATACGGGATACACCCCGAACCCAAGAAATTCATAAGATGATATAGCTGGAGATTAACATTGAACAAATATGCTTATGTAAATATTCGTGACTAACGTTTTCTTAGTAAAATTTCTGAGGTGGGCACGTACCACCCGGATCCCATACCCCAACGCCCAGGCTTAAAAACTTTTTTAAAAACAACTTCAATATATTTATTGTACACCAGACAGTACAAACAGTTTGATCACAGACAGAGATAACACTTTATTGGATTACACTCACAGTCGTCATGTGATAGATGATCTGAAGATAAGATGACCATCTGGTGTCGCGGTGACGTTCGGGTTACTTAATCGGTAGTGACAGGTTCGATATAATGAAAATTATATAATATGTTTATTGACATGCCACCGTGCAGTGGGGATTTGACTTTGTATGATTCTTTGTCTGACGCAATGCAGGCTAACGGTTTTAACTGACGGAAGTCACTGAAAATATAGTCTTGAATTCACATAAAAGCGGAGAATAAAGTATCTTAACACATATGCAGAAAAAATATATATAAAAAGTTATATTTAGCGGAATTTCTATCTGCATGTTAAATGCAGGTCTATTAGACTGCAAATTTTCTATTTAAGTAAGGTACAAGTTCGCATCCCGCTTCGCCGTTATTGCTGTTAAGAAATGGAGCGATATTTATTGATAGGTTATTGCTAAATATACATACATACATAACACGTAAATTAAAGTAATGATAATAAATCATCAATTAAGAGAATCGTACAAGATAACTAATTAATTTTCTTTGATGTGATAAAAGACTAGACTTCTTAAATGACTTAAAAAATATTCAACCCATCAATGTAAAGCACATTTCAACCTGTCATTTAGAAACTTATTAAAATATTTTTTCCAAAGGATCCTTGGCATTTAGGTCAATATGTAATTATGTGTTATTAAAAGACCAATATACGTTATTAGTGTGCCGACAACTAGGAAACTATTTGGTTTCGACACTGATATTACATTTACTTCATATTTATGTGAAATTATTACATTTTTATATCTATTATATTTGTTTAGACTACTTTAAAAGTGGATAGGAGAAACCTCTAATATTTGTAAGGTGATAACCATATGTGATGAGATCTACAGACAAATAAAATATACTTTTTAGCTTCACTCTGTATTCCGCATGTAGGCAAACGTAACCTGGGAACCTAGTGTTAAAACACTCTGTTCCGATTAAGTTACTTCCACAGAAGTCAACGCCGTGCCTTGCCTCGTTACCAGAGCGAAGAAATGAAAATAATAAGAATTTCATTTCCTCGAATGGATCGAACCCATAATCTGTCGCGGTGTATAGTCAAATGCAAATCTGCGCCACAACGGCGTTAATTCACGTGTACAATTACACAAATAGATATTTGATTTCGAGATTCCAGCTATTCATATATTTTGGTATAGGATTTCATAACTCGATATGTAATCTAATAATAAAATAGATCGATTCAACAATACTGGCGTTGCATCCAACACATTAGCAAAATCAATGTTCGAGGTATGTATGAAAATAGATCTTTGATTTTTTTAACTACACGCGGCACTCCGAACACGAAATTCGAGACATTATGTGTTTAGTGGCGTAACTCAACGCTGCACTTAGTCTTGCTATCAGAGTGAGGAAACTGAAAACTATTATACATAACAGATATTTGAGGCCAGTTGAGGCACAGGGGCACAATGGTGTGATTGTAACCGCGACAGGTTGTGGGTTCGATTCCTACGCCAGAAAATAATTAAAACATTTATAATTTTCTTTTCTACCCTCTTATCTTAAAATTATCTTTTACCGGAGTAGAAACCAAACCCGCTATTCTAACGATTAAGCTTAAACTGTTTTAATTGGCGTCAAATAAAGAAAATCACATAAGTTCATTACATGTTAATACCTAAATACATAATATTAATAAAGACGTTGAGATCGCACATACAGATATATATGAAATATTAACCACTTAGCAAGTGACTTTTGACTCATTGATTTTGATAGGTGATTTATCCTTTTGATACTTTGCATTTATCTGTCGACTAATTGATCTCATTTACTGTTTATATTGATATATATATATATATACAAAATAGATAATTTGAGATATTATACTTATTCATTAAGCACCTAATTTTTGGGAAAAATTGACGTTAAATATGTACCCTTTTAGTTTTTAGTTACCCTACTTAACACTTATTTCAATACACGAACAAAGCTCCACAATTTCTAGTTATTACTGAACTAGGTTTATAGTTTGCCGGTTAACTAAAATAGATTTGAACTTTCGTTCAGATACATATGCAAATATAATGTGAAGTGAAGAACTGTTAGTTTTCAGTGAAAGAGGTCGATATTCTTCACGCTCTATCCCGCATACAGCCAGGGTAGGCAGAGGGAACCTACTCTTATATTATCCCCTAAGCTATGTATCATCTATCAAGTTTCATGATTATACAATTATTAAAAGTGGATCACATTCAGTTTCTTAGAACTTATAAAAGCGCGTTAGTAAGCGAATACATAACCCTTAAAGAAATAAATAAATATAAAACTAATTCCTATTAAGATTCTTTATCCTACTTTCACTTTAATAAAATTTTAAATCAAATATTGAAACCAAAAAGATGTTATCAATATAACTGATAACTACAATTCTTTTACGACACAATCGTCTACAATACGAGATTTCCGTAATTCAATAAACAAACATACAGACAAACAAAAATATACTTAAATAATATAAAAATAACAATAAAATTAACTTGGCAAATATTTCCAGTTAACTTTAACGCATAAGGCTGTGGCCAGTCAAGTTTTTTCTGCAAAGTTAAAAAGTAGCACCTATAGTTTGTATCGTAATGGAATACAGGTTTGATTCCCAGATATGGTACGAATATGACAGGCAATTAAACACTAATGAAGCTATGTTATAATTACGTAAAAATATCTCCACTTCGGACTATCCCTAATTGAGTGTTTCGTAAAGTATGAAACGTGATAATAATAAATAATTTTTCACTTCTCGAAATTATGTTTTGTAATAAATTTTAAACGTTCTCGCGTACTTAAAATTAAAGACATTGACTTTTTTAATATATTATAAAATTTAATAATGCAGTTTCAAGCTATATCCCACATACAGCAGGGGAGCCAGAGGGAACTTAGTATTAAGACACTCCGCTCCCCACTTTCCGCCGAATTCTGTAAGCATTACGTGTTGAGTGGCGGAACTCAACATCGCGCTTTTGCTTTGACACCAGAGCGAAGAAATGGAAATATAAATTTAAATAAATATTTCATCTCCTCAAGTGGGGATCGAACGCACAACCAGTTGGTTTTACAGTCACCCTCTGTGCCCCTACGCCACGACTGGTCCCTATCAAGTTTATTTTATTTCTAAAACAACCCACGCCTCCTGGAGTCAGTCAAAGAAATTAAATTTCAATATAGCTTCGATTTTTCTTTCTCTTCAATTTTTCTTAATACGAATCTATAAGCTAACACAATCGAAGGTTGTGAGTTGGATCCCAACTTAAACGAATTAGTTATTCCCATTTTATCGTTCTGACAAGACAAATATAATTATATTATACAAAAATAAAATTAGGAACCTTTACCTTGCGGAAAAAGCATGAAGCTGTTTTATTTTATAAATGATTTTCTACAAGACTATCACAGACAGTCATATATAATATATATATAAATTTCAATAAACTTAAATTGTATATATATTTATTTAATCCATAATTGAAACTATAATATCAGATTTAACATATGTTTAATCTTATACTATGTTTCTATGGCGTTTTTCATTACAAAACGCAACTGTACACCTTAAACTAATTATCTCAATACAAATTATAATAATTAAAACTTAAAGGAGTGACGTATGCTTGGAATTGAGTAAAGAGGGCGTACAACTAACGTGACTTTCAATCGACACTTAAGGAGATATTGTAACATTTCCTCATTTCTGTTTTTTTAGAGGTGTGCTTTCAAATTTTTAGATATGTGCTTTTGTTTTTTTAATGGCGGCTTTCGTTTGTTAAGGATAGGTTTAATTTTTTTTTCACTTCCATTTTAAAATTGTTTCGACCACCGCAATTTTCATGTCATTCCCAAAAATTGGGACATTTTACGTCGATAAACGGGACTGTCCCGTTCAAGACGGGACGTCTGGTCACGTTACGTATAACTGACGCTGGCTAAATACTAGCTTGCAATTACCTAAATATAGCCTAAGCGTTTTCGGTTAAATGTTGCCAGTCGATAAAACAAATTGCCGACTACCCACCACTTTGCGTTTGATTAAACAATTACATAGAACTAATTGAATTCAATGTTCCATTCTAACGTTAAAAACTAGGATAAAGTAGTTTGCTGTAGTTTATGCTCCTAGCTAATAAACGGTCTGATACAATTTCTATACATTTTATGAGTTGATTAAATTTATTTTGTATTTATATCTTAATTTTGTTTCGTATATCCAATAGAGATATTTTATAATTTTTTTTATATGTTATAGTAGTTTACAAACATTGAAATGTTAATACATTGCATCTATGTCAGAAAATTTAACACAAAAAATGTGGAAATTATTAGAAACCAGAGTTAAAATACTCCCCATTTTCCGCTGAAATCCAATTTTGAACTGTCTTGAAAATTATTACTTCAAGAATGTTGAAAATATAATCTAGAAAAAGAACAACTGCGATACGTACGATAGCCTTATTATTTGTACACAAGAGAGAGCTTATCGCTTAGGCACTCCCTTATCTCTATCCAAATTTAAGACATTGTGAGACAGCGCAATTCAACGCCGCGTTTTGTCTTCACAGAACATAAAAATACTCTAAAAATTACAACCTTTTTATAATTATGTTAAGCTATAGCATATTAACGTTATAGCATAAGATAATTTACTTCAAATGTGTTCATGTTAACGGTTTATTATGTGCAATTTATAATGTTACAGCACCTCTCGTTGCGATAATTTGACACCCACCTCACGTGAGTGCATCTCAATTTCATATTAAATTGATCGACTAACTTATTTATAAGTTAAGTTTCATATTAGGGTATATTTATTGTTGAAAAGCTTGTGAATTATAGCTTTTAAAATCAAATCAAAAAATTAAGACAGCTACACACTGTGTTTTTTTTCTGCACACAGCAGGTTAGGCCGAATTCTGGAGGTGTTGCGTGTGGAGTAGAGAAACTCAATCCAGCCTTTTTTTTACACCAGCACGAAAAAATGAAATTAATGAATATTTCATTTCCCCAAAAGGAAATCGAACTCACAATCTGTCACGTTTAATAAACTTGCTGTGAATTCAAATCCCACTCAAAAATATTTTTATTTAATAAATAAATTCACTTACGTAGGTATTTCATACATGGCCTTAATAAAAACAAACAAGATATATGTATTATAATATAGTAGGTTCATAAAACGTGTCAACTATTCAGTAGGTAATCATAATTCTGTCGCTTCTCATCTCAGCTTATATTCAAGATGCTAAACAGATCACGATCACGAAGCTAAAGCTAAAGATTTACATCGACAAGTGTACCCAACCGGGAAATCGAACCTTGGAACAGAGCGCTATAAATATATAACATATAAATTTATAGCAATTCAATATATTTAAATTAATAGTTGATTAAAACAAGACTTGTATTAATTAATGATTAATGCAAGTCGAAGTGTATGTTTGTATTAAAATGTTTTTAACTTTAACTTTTTAAATTATTATTTTATAGTTAAGAAAAAAAAATTTTTTTTTGGAAAATATCTGCAAATTTGAACGATAACGGAATTTGAACATGCGGCTCTTGAAAAGCTCTAAGTTTTAAATAGTCTTGAAGGGTAGTTTCAAAGTTTTCTTTATTTTGGGTTTTTTTTATTTCAAAAGGAAAATAGCTGTAAACCTAGTGTTTACACTCCGTTGCTATTAAAACACTTCCTCTCCCCACTTTTCGCCGAATTCTGAAGCCATTGTGTGTTGACTGGCGGAATTCAACGCCAACCAATATCTAAGATAATAACTTATTATTTAGGTTCACTGAAGATAAACCTGATAGAGTCTGCATATGTCTAATCTTCTAGAAATAACGTGTATAGTGGTGAAATTCAAGTACAACTACTCTTTGTCTACAAGAGCTGATAAATAATCATTCCCTAAATTGAAATTCGAACCCGTTACAACGTCAACGTGTAAACGTTATGTCACTATCCCACAGCACCACGATGACCTCTATACAACATGTTTATTATTGAGATATATTATGAAAGCAATAATAACACGCTGTAACATAATAAATTACTTACACTTTCGTAAAAGCTCAATGACATCATAAAACGATGCGTCAATAGCAGTCATTATAAATACATTACCTTAGCAATCTTAGCTTGTACATAAAATATAAGACAGAAGAGAACGGAGTGTTATAACACTAGATTGTCTCTCTCTGCCAGAATGTAGGCATGAGGGAAATATAAATTAAATAACTTTATAAATAATGTGTACAAACTAAATTCAATAATGTTTTTTACAAATTTTTATTTTTCTTCACCTGTCCCGTTGTCTGTCTGTAATCAAATCTTGCAAGTTAAATTTGATAAGAGCTGATCTGATGATGGAGCTGGAAGGTGACCATAGGTACTCCGTAATTAAGCGACGCAACCCCAACGAGTTTGAGCTTGTTTATTTCGTCTTGACGAGTACTTTGATACTAAATAGTAACTAGGGTCTGATGATAAACCCTAGTTACTATTTAGTATCAAAGTACAAATGGAAGGTGGCCATAGGGACTCAGTAACTCCGATATATGGGCTCGATTGATTCGATTGAAAATCTTTGAATTAAAAATACTAAAAAGTTAAAAATAAATAAAGAAAAACCCTTTTTTAAGAACATTCAACACCTTCTTCTCCTCCGGCTACTCTTATTCTTCTTATAGAGTTAACTTCTTAGTGCATTTTATTAACAAATAATAAAAGATTGTTCTTAAAAAGTTTTTTGTTTTTTACTTTTTGACGTTATTAAGGTCCGCTATCGGATTTATTTAAACCTAACTTATTTGAAATCAAAAATTATTTTTTATTATCTTTATTGCATTTTTTATCAGCATAGAAACTTTCGATTTATCTTTAAGTTACACTTTTTTCTAACACAAGTTAGTTTCCTTCAAAACAACTATACAGTAGCCTATAATAATAATTATATATATAATATAATATAATTCATAAGGAATGAGTTTGTAAATATTTAATATGTAAATCTAAACACTTTTAGTATCTATTTGGGTTGGCCGTCCCATACATCAATCTACAGATTGCGCTGTCACACAACCAGTTAGCAGATTCTAATCTAAACGCATCTTAGATGAGACCAGTGCAAATTTACGGAAATTCGCGTGTTGAGTGTGAGTCTCGACACCAATACGGAGAAATGAAAATATAAATTGATATTAATATTTCCTTTCCTCGAGTGGAGATCGAACCCACTACCAGTCGATTTTACAGCACACTGTGTACCCTTGCGCCACGACTGGCCTCTTTGTTTAATAAAAAATTTATAATGGTTATTGTCACTTTACAACATTTGCAATCTGCCAGAATGACAAAATAAGCTTAAATCCATATGTTGCTCCACAGACTTAGAAGAAAATAGAAATGATAACTCATTGTTACTTAATAATAAATACTTACATGCACATAGCTCTGAGACCTTTCACTTCCATACAAATAATTCACAGAGACACCAAAAAGATTAACTCCGTTCATTATTGACCATTTTCTCTCTAAAGTGTTATCAAGGCAAGTGTCAAAATGTCAGTAATCACGTACTTTACGTCTCACTTACTATATCCCATATAATTAAATTACCCATAAAGCGTTAATCCCCTACTTCATAGATCAATGTGCATTACAAAGATAACTTATAGATTTATAATAGAAATATATTTTAAAGTTACCGTCCACTGCTTGTGCAGCGCAATGGAGATATTCAAATTATTACGGTTTTGTAGGTTCACGCTTTTTCCATCACAGCAGAATAGTTATTTATTAAGACATAGCGTTCCCTCATTGTCACGATTTGCCATATTACCATAGCGTGGAAATGAAGAAATCAGTAAATTTATATATTTCTTATTTAGTACGTTTTACGGGAATATAAAGTAGTTTTATTTAACAATTACCAAATTAAATACTTCTTGCCATTGAATTTAAAATCACAATCATTTAGTGTCTAATGATTTTGATTGCACACAAGTGATGAAGTCTTCGCTTCTTCCCGTTTTCGCTATCTTTCCCAGCAAATACAGTTTCATAATGTCAATTAAGAGAGTAAAATCTTTACTTTGGTATGATAAAATATTAACATGATAACAAATAAAAAAATGAAATACAGTTTTTATTGCAATAAGAATATAAATACAAATCAGCCTTTTAAAGTCCGCTGCTGGACATATGCCTCCCCTCATGCTCGCCACTCCGTCTGGTCCCACAAAACATATTTATTTTTATTCAAAATACAATATAAATAAAAAAATAATATTTTTTATTCTAATCTCACAGTTTCCACAATCACCACGTTGTCTATAATATATTTTTAATTCTATCGCTCAGCATCTCACGGTGTGGTAAACAAGCCTTAATTAATAAAAATCTTAAAATTTAATGAATAAACCTTAAACCCTTTGACCCTGTCTCATTCACACTTTACTTAAGATAGGCAAATAACTGATTTACAAGTATTTAACCAATTTACAGAGTAAATTATCTTGTAATTTGCAATAAGCTTATTAAACTTGCTTAAGCTTAGTTATCTTAGATTTGAAGAAATCATAGCAAATATCCAAAAATTTTTTTTTGTGTCGTTCTTTATCCGCTTCCCACTGTATCCCGCACACAGCAGAGTAGACAGAAGGAACCAAAGACACTTCATTTCCCACTTTCCGTTGAATTCTGGAGACATTGCATGTTGAGTGGCGGAGGTCAACGCCACGCTTTGCCTCGACACCAGAACAAAGAAAAAAAAACACGTAAATAAATATTTCACTTCCTCGAGTGGGGATCGAATCCACAACCAGTTTACAGTTTTAGTTTTCAAGACGGAAGTGGAGATACCTGCTATGTCCGGCCTAGCGTGGAGCTTAAAAAAATGTATGTGTTTTAGTTTCCTATCTGAGTAGTTGAACAGTTATTATACTAGCTGTTTACAGCTTACATTTTATGTTAGCTTAAATACGATACGATATTTATATTTTTTTATATATACGAAAAATATACGAAAAATATACGATAAAGATACGAAATACGATATTTAAATTTATATTTTTTTCAATAATTTTAACATTAATTAACTTAAATAAAAATTGATAAATAAAATATTTTTGCAAAATTAAGATCCTTACACTAAATTTCTAAAATTATGTAATATTTATTGTGATTTATATATCTACAGCTATCTCTAAAACCTACAAAAGCTAACCGTAGCGTTAATACTTCAATGCGCATAGGAACATATATTTTGTCGATAGGTAACAAATAGCACCGAGCCCGGTCAGCTTTACGCAGTTCCTGAGATATGTACGTGTAAACGTCCAGTGCCTGATTGTAAGCTGATATACCATCCAAGTTAAAGCCGATTCACAGTTACTCTAGCCGTGGCGCTTCCTTAAATATGTTGAGGATATTTTATTTATATAAAAGGAAAACTTTGACGGGTAAAATGTGTTTCTTATCAGCATATATCATTTGCGAAATAGTATTAAATGTCAAAAATCACAAACATTGTTTACAGAGTATTTTTCTATATTGACTATAAACTAATGCCCCATATCTCTTATCAATTACTGAAAATACATTTTAAAAGATACGCTATGAAATGTTTAGAACTTTTTTAAATTATATTATGTCAGTTTATGAACTTTATAACGTTAATCATTACATCTGATGCAAGGTTATTTTGAAAAGCGCTTACACGAAAAAAAATTGTAACAAAAATTTGTATTTATATTTATATTGTAATGTACGTATGGCCTCAAGTACGGCTTACGGCTTTAAAGCATGGCTTATTTAAATATGCTTTTTTCTTCTGTTTTATCTAGTAAATTTAGCATTTCAATTACCTCTTAAACGTTGATGGTGGTAAAATAAGCATACAGATAATAATATAAAAATACAAATAATTATGACTTCCACACTTCACTTGACAGTAATTGTCTCGTAATGCAACGATTTAAACACAAAATGAACATAACGATAATGGTATTTTCTTGTTAAGTTAAATATACGAACTATACGTATTATTAACCTTTGATTTCGAGATACGTTATAAAATTTAAAACCCTATTATTGTATTTAGTGACTAGCTTTCACCTACGGCTTCGCCCGCTAGCCTTTTAGAATAGAACCAATAGAACCTATAGACATGCTCGATAAATGGACTATGCATGTTTGATATCACTACGTGCCAATTGTGGAAGCTTTCTTATTCTTACCAGAGCAAATTAAAAAAAATTAAATATTTTAAGAGAGCCTCCTACAGTCCTGTAACTTCCAATTACAAAAATCACTCATATAATAGTTTTTTAGGATTCCATACCCGTTTCCCCCATTTCCATTTTATATTCCATATAAGTGTAAAATGGATATTACTAAGACTCCTGTGTTTATATATATGTCTGTCTATCCGTCTGTCACCAGGCTGTATCTATCACCATGATAGTTAGACTTTAATTTTCCACAGATAACGTATTTCTGTTGGCGTTATAATAACAAATAAAAAAAAACAATATAATTACTATTAAAAGAGGCTCTCATACAACAAACATAATTTTTTTGCCTTTTTATACGGAAAGCTTTATTTGCACTTGGCCGGTTTTATATTAAAGAATAATGTTTACTATACAAAAATAATTAAAATATTATTTAGTTCAATTTATTCATATTAATACAAATAAACAATGTAATTCTAGAAGACAGTTTTAATTTACTTTATATTGTTACAAATAACAATAGTAATAAAGTCGGTCGTGAATCGTGAATGCTTGCCTGATCGTAAACAAGAAATCTATGTTTTGAAACGAGTTAAGAACGAGTTATAAATAATTATTCAAATGTTTGTAAAAATATTTTTTTTTTAATCTAAATATTAATTTAATGAGACAGAGCGTGGCGTTAAGCTCAGCCACTCAACATTTAATGCATCCTGAATTCAGCTGAAAGTGGACAACGAAAGTATCTTAATAGGAACGGAGTGTCTTAACACTAAATTTCCAAGATTCCTCCGCTGACCCCGCGGACAATATATTTCAACGTTGGATATTTTTCATTTTCACATAAAATATAATATATTATTTCCATTTCTTAAAAGCCGCTATAAAATTACTAAAAATGTCGAGGCAACTCTAATTATCTAAAGACGTTTTAAGATGAGAGCCCGTCACATAAACTAGTGTAACGAGATATTATTACATTATTACGATCAAAAGAAGAATCCTTTTTTTTATTTATTGAGGTAAACTAACAGTGCACATATATATATATATATATATATATATATATATATATATATATATATATTTATTTATTTATTTATAGTGATCTTATATTAAAACATAATATCATATTGATTTTCAAAAGAGTATGGAATGTATTAATCTAGGAGTTATATTTATAAAATATATTCTTATTATGATTAACTTTCCACATCTCGGTTACAGCACAGTGGCGTCTAAACTGTAATATTTATTTGTTGTATTAGCATTTGTTAGTGTTGCATTACGTATTTTACATATTACGTATTCGTATATTGTACAGAGCCTAAGTCAGATAGCATCATTTCTATTGACTATAATTTTTTTTTTTGTAACTTTTCATTTTCCCGAGTGACTCGAACTTGAACGAAAGAATGGAATTATAAATTTAAATAATATTTATCTACATTCGAGTGGGGATCGAACCCACAACCGTCGCAATACAATCACACCAGTGTGCCCCTGGGCCACGGACAGCCCTTAATTTAATTTAAATTTACTAGGATAAAAATGAAAATATTCTGAATGTGATGTCAGTTGTTCACTTATTAAGTTCAACTAGCGAATGGAAATTCATAATATTTTAAACTTTTTCGCTTAATTTCACCTCGATATATTGTTTTCTACATAAAGCAGTGTACGCAGAGAACAGCCGGAGTTCAACGCCGTGTTTTTTTCTTACGAACAAAGTGAGGAAATGAAACTAATTCGTTACCCTCGTACGCGTAACGAGGCGCTAATCACTATAAAGGACGAGTGACGAACGTATGTACAGACACGTTCACACATTTAACTGTTATTCTGATATATTTATTATATAAATATTTTTATTTCTACGTCACGTCGTTCTAAAATAGATTTGAAAATTTTGAATACGCTTTTATTGGGTCAATCTATAACTATGTAAAAAATCTAAGAATTTGAGCCATTTTGTAATCATTTTTTTTGTTAGCTGCAAACTGTATCCCGTTCATATATCAGAACTCTATAGAAGAATAAAGTAGTCGAGCTTAGGTTTATGTTTTTTTTCGTTTTTAGTTAAATATATGTCACATATAAACTTTTAAAATACGAGTATACCTTTTCGAGGTGAAGTTCTTTAATAATGAAAAAAAAAGCAAATCAAACGAGAGACCAATAATAATCAAGTTCACTTGTAACATCAACTTTTTGAATTATTCATATACCAGTACATATATATGTATTACGAATATATTAACGTTATCTGTGCTACTAGACTACTTAAAAATTAATATAATATTAATTTAATTTCAGAGACAAAAAAAAACCTACAATGTCAAGAGTATACAGAAAAAAGTGTTCGACAGAAGTGTGCCAGTGACAGTGCCAGTGAAAATTTCTTATAAAAATTAGTTCAAAATGATAAAAAACGAAACAAATAATTAGGATGTGAAGCCATGTTGGAATGCGTGCGTCGCGCGAGCCCGGTGGTACGCGCGTCGACGAAAACTGGACAAAGTCATGCGATAACAACGCGTTTCGTGTTTTTGCTTGTGCCTTTCATTATTCTGCTGTCTGTACGGTGAGTGTTTTTTTTTGTGTTATTATTGTATTTCATAACTAGTTGCAGACCGCAATCCCGTAAAAACTTTGATAAAATATTTCGACAATACAGTATCACTCTAGCAGTCATGGGGCAGGGGCACAAGCGTGCCTCTGAGGTTGTGGAAGAATGATTCCGTAGCGTCAGCTTATGGTGGAGAAGGAGGAGCACCGTGAGGTTTTAGTGGGTAGTGTGGACGCCCTATATCTGCCGGTACATGAGTCCTATATAACCCGCTCGAGCCCCGACGTATTTGTAAAAGGATTTCCTTACGGTAGAAAAGGGTTCTGTCCCAAACATTGTCACCTTTAAAGCAATCTTCATATGAAAAAGATTAAATATTATATATTATATAAGAAAAGATGACGGATGTTTAATAACTAAATAATATATTTTAATAAAAGTTATAAATACTAATATAATAACCTGAAATTTATATATCAGGCAAATATAGACAGCTATAAAACCAATTAAATTACAATTCTTAGAGACAACATACAAACAGCTGAATTATAAATTAATTAGTTTATTAAATATTTACTCAAAGAGATAATAATCACACGTATGTGTAAACAAAAAAAACCTTCTAAAAAAATGATCGATCTACCTGCTTGTAGCTTATACCCAAATCAATAAAAAAATAGCAATCGCCCACTAATTATGTAGTTACAAATTGAAACACCTGGCGCATATAACACTAAAGTCTTCAGAATAATGACTTAAACAAGATTTTATAAGTATATAGTATATATTTTTTTCGTGCATATAGATTATAAGCAATGTTGAAAGAAAAACCTTGTAGTTTGAGGTTGACCGACCGGAGCGCTTGATTATAAATTCAATAGTCGTGTGTTCAGACCCTTCTCGGGATTGAACAGAGACTTATCAGTTGATGCTATTACCTACTCTGTTATATGGGAGACAAAGTGTATTAAAAGGCTGAATTCTGAAGGCATTGCGTGTTAAATGTAGAACTCAAGAACAAAGAAATTAACATATTAAATATTTCATTTCCTCGGTTGATAATAAAACCCAAAACCTATCACGTTTAAAATCCCACACTTGTGCCCCTGCGCCACTAAGTGTCTCCTGGCAGTCACCATGTTCAATTAAATGCTTCACAACTTCTATGTGTTTGTCCTAATGTAATTCCTAAAATGACCACTAAAATATACTTACCAAGATATTGTTACGTTTAAATTCATAACCGTTGTTAAATTTTCATTGACACAATTGGACGTATATGGTGAATACAAAATGAATTCAGATCGAGTTACTCAAAATAATTTAGAAAATATGATCGGTTACCTCCTTTTTTGTGTTCAAAAGATAATAGTACTGTGCACTATAATTAAGTTCGATAAATTGCAAATACAAGAAACCGGATAAACCAATTTTGAGTTTAAAAAACAAACAAAAGCTCTTCTCTACATATTATAAAGGCGCGTTTTGATAGAAAAAAATTAAGCTTCCTGGGAGCACATTCAAAGAATCCAGTTATAATTCTATAAGGATAAAATCTTATGAATTATCAAAAGTTTGAACGATTTGATTGAATTGATGAAAATTTAAAACAAAAAATATTATTATTATTTTTTTAATATTATAGGAATATTTATAGGAAAGTGAGGTTCCCCTCTATCTATTTTACATGTAGAATACAGCGTGAAGCTATAATAAATATATACGTGTACATTCGCCCAATTAAGTATTTGAACGACCAATTGCTAATATCGCAACTTATTACAACATATTAAAAACATATTATATCGTTAAGAGATGTATAAATAAGATAAAAATCAAGCACATCCGCTCTTATATCGTATTTATATTTGGTATCTCAAAGTAGACCAATTATCATTTTTCAAGCAAAAGCTTCGAGCTCGTCTCACTTCATTCTTGCACGATTTAAGGCTTTTTATGTTACTTATCTGTCATCTTACGTATTTATTTCATCATTGTGCTCTGACACTGGAAATCGCAGTGCACGTTGAACGAGCTAACGTTAATTTACGTATAAATATTAATATATTTTAGCTATAAACGTCGTGGATTCGATTCCACTTGGTGAAATTAATTATTTTCATTTTGTCGCTCTAATATATATTAATATGATAAATGCATGGTTGAATTTCATCACTCTTACTTGTCTCGAATTCGGAAAAGTTAAGAAAAACCTTTCTACCTTTCTACCTACCATCAAGTTTCCCCTGCCTACCCTGCTACATGCGGGGGCATACCTCAACTCTAAACGTGCAAGAGTGAAGCATTTAATAAATAGTACCTCGATATATAGTTTTAAAGATTGTATAATAGCTTCGACGTTATTTCTAAAGTTATACATAAAGTATAATCCATCTATTTCTGACTTTGTTTGATCATTTCACAAAAAAAATATTGAATAATGTATAACAAAAATAGAAGTTTCTATTATATTTATTAGACCATCCATCCGGACCGTGTAGATACAAAAATAATTTATTTATATACAATTTTCTATGGAATGCTTTATAACGATATCGAAGTAATTATAAACAAACATACTAGGAATAAAGAAGGATATCCATTTTATTACAAGAAAAATGTATTAATGGCCCGATATTAGTCATAGCAAAAACTTAAATAAATGGCCTACTAGTTTGTATTAAACCCAAGTTTTCTTGGAACTTTGTCATTCGCTAAATGTGTTGTGGTCATTTCCTTATCTTAATGATTCACATGATTGATTAAAGGGAATTAATTATCATGTTTTAGCGTTTAAAACTCGTTAAAAAAAATCCCCTTTACAAACGTATTCTTATATTTTAAAGTTACCAAAGCTTTAAATGAATATAATTTACAAACAAACATCTTGAATCTTATAGGAAATTTAACAAATGCACATATCACGAAATTCAACCGACAAAACATGAGGCCAACGACGAAATCGTTTTAAAGTTTTACGATGCATTAAAAATAAATTAAGTGCGGTAACATTTAATGAACTCATCTTGGCCGCAACTCTTGTTAACGCTTTGAGTTGAAGGCGAAAAGTCGTAAAGTAAAAATTAACTTTATAATACGTACGCCTGTCTGTTGCGGGCATACCTCACCTACGACCCACCAAGTTTCAGCGAAAAGTGCTAAATGGAAATTTCTTAACACTAAGATTACTCTGCCTGCCTTATGATATGCAGAAATACTACTAATACTAATTGTCGTGTTTACAGTTGTCAGGTCAGCCAGTCCAGACGTGACTTTGGGCATGCAACAAAAACTAACGTTAGCAATAAATGAAATAATAAAATCCACATATTTTCCAATTAAATTAAATAATTTACGCGTAAATATTCAAACGGACACAAACAATAGAAACACTTATGCTATAAATCAATTATTTATTATGCGAAATTATAAATATTATGACTTAAATCAATATATCTATCGTTTTATTGTACTTCAAACGTGAGAATTGTTCTGGGCTTGATAAATAATTCTAATATATGGATTATACCTAATAATTATATTAAAATCTGTGTTTATTTACAACATTGCCTGCGGCGTTGACTGGCCAATTAAGGGACAGAGTGTTGTCTATAGGTCAAAAGTCGTGAAGGTGCAGTGACAACACGCCTTAGGAATAATTTATTTTACCCCACTGTGGTCGTCATTTAATGTTTATAGATGAAGTATTATGAAGCCTGTCAAGCACAAGCGTGCGACTGTCAAGTTGAGAGATTGTGGGTTTGATTTTCACTTGAGAGGATCATATATTTAATATTTTAATTTTCCTCGATCTGGTAACGAGGCAAAGCGCTACGTTGAGTTCCGCCACTCAACAGGAAATGCCTGCAAAGTTCAGCAAAAAGTGGGTGATGGATATGTCTCAGTGGGTATAGAATCTCTTATCACTACTCTACGACACACTACGACGACAATAAAACCTGTATATCTCTGAAGCATAAGATTAATAGGTTAAATATTCACTCTTCATGTTTTATCCCACATTAGCTCTTAACTGCGGCTTCGCTGCTGTTGCCAAATGGAAATAACTAAGAGTTGTGTATGACACGTGTTGCGTGACATAACTCAATGCCGCGTGTTATTATTTATTTTTTCATTTTACCAAAGGATATTCGTAAGAAATTCTTTCTTACGGAGAAAATTCTATTCTTCAATTCTATTCAATTCTATTCTACAAAATCCTGAAACTCCGAATTCATCTTTACACATCTCTTGTTTTAACACACAAATGCACATATGTGTGTTCTTAAATAACTATACATACCCTCATTCTACAACAATGCAAGGTCTTTACAAGGCTAATTATTATTTATCGTAAAATAAAAATATTATTACCAATGTTAATTCAATTATTATTATGTATAAAAAGACACAGTAATATTATTTAAATAATTATGAGCAATTCATTAAAAATATTGTTTTTTTTTTTTTATTTTGCATAATATTGATAAATTTAGGTTCAAAGGTTCCATTCGAAATATATAGAAAAAAAAATATATATATATATATATTGAAAATTGGTTATTAATTGTTATTGGTTTGTGAAAAATATATATTGAAAATATATATTTTTCATTTCCTTGACATTGTCTCTAAAAGAAGCGAAAACTGGATGATAAAATATTCCAGTAATAGGTTCTATCTATCGTTACATTACCATATTTTCCCTTTAATTAACAAAATTATAATTAAATCAGCGTCCCGTTTACAGCTGTATCCCGTTTACAGCAGGATAGGCAGAGAGAACTAGTGTTAAGACAATCTGTTCCCCACTTTCTACATAATTCTGGAGGCGTTGTGTATTGAGTGAAGGAACTCTACACCGCTGTTTGCCTCGACACCGGTGCGAAAAAATAAAAATATATATTTTATTAAATATTTCATTTCCTCGAGTGGCTATCCAACCCACAAACAGTCGATTGTACAGCCCCTATGCCACGACTGGCCTCACGATTAACATTAAAATAATATAACATTTTCTTATAATAATTTCATATAAAACTAAATTAACACCTTCAAATAAGATTAAAAATATTACAAAAGCTAAAGTTCAAAGAACTTTCACACAGTAATCAGTGAATCCCATAAAAATCATAAGGTTTTACATTTATTATGGTGTGTAATAGGCTTAGAGTGCACTTCACCTTATATTCTATTACCTTAAATACAGATAATAGTATGTAATCTCGAATTGAGTGAGTTAATGCAGTCTCAGTGTGTATAATCTGTGCTCTAATGCACGAAGTTCAAAGTTAATTTATATTTCAAGTGGCTTAATAAGGAAAGGACTCATTTTATTAAGATTTTTCTTTAAAAAATTGACAGTAATATTCTTTGTTTTGTGAGACACTTCTTATAGCTCTGGTATCTTATTAATTTAAAGAATGTTAACCTTGAAGCATATACAAAATCTGTGTTATATTATTTTATCAAATTATTCTAATATATATTTTTAATTTTACATCACAGACAGACAGTTTTCACAATATTATAATATTATAGAAACTAGCATTCTGACTCTTCTATACCACCTACCGTTCCCTGGAACACACTTAAATAAACATTAAAGTTTATACTACTCGTATTTGTGGTATCGTAGCGCCGTGTCACAGCATCTAACCGTTAGCGTTATGGTAGTGATTTCCGTCTTCACCCGGGGAAATGATTCTATTTAATTAATATCCACTTCGTTCAGCTTCACGCTGTATCCCGCACACAGCAGGGTAGGTAGAAGGAAACTAGTTTAAGACACTTCGTTCCCCACTTTTTGCCGATTTCTGAAGGTTTTGCGTATTGAGTAGCAGAAAAACGCCGCCCTTTGCCTCGACACCAGAGCATGAGACAGCAGAAATGGAAATATAAACGTAAATAAATATTTACGTTTATATTTGGGGATTGAACTCACAACTGTCGCGTTACAGTCACACCCTTGTGCCGCTGCGTCTCGATGGCCTCTTATTTTCAATTCATCACTATATATATACAAATTTGAGACATAACGTGTAATGCCTCGAATTTGGGCCGAAAATGGGAGACTGAATGTCTTAACGCTATGTTCTTTTGCCTACTATTTAAAAAGCGTGAAGTTTATTTAGTGTTTTTCTATTTAACGTCATAACACACACACGTTTTCCAGTGAGTCAACTCATAGTGTATGAGTCACTCATTCGTAAAACAAAAATAACATTGACACACTCAGTTGCTGATAAAATCTGGCAATGATCTAAAATACGCCGTAAACGCAATTCCAGTTTACGTGATAGTTAATTCCCAAGAAAATTTTATATATTTGAAGCTACCGTGGCGCAGCCGCACAGCGTCTAACTGCCACGGTTATAGGTTCGATTCCAATTCGGGAGAACGAATTATTTTTATTTCCATCATATTGTAAAATGAAACAAAGCCAAATTTGATGAATACAAAAAAAAAATAAAAGTGACACGTGACTGACACAATTCTAAAAACGTCGCTTATAACGAAGTAACTCGATACAAGATAATAGTATATCATTACTGGCCGGATGGACGGACAGACAATACGACACGGTCTGCGGGCCGCGGCCAGAATACCATTACGCGTTATTACATATTATGTATTATATTCATTGTTGAGGCCAACGGTTCACTTTTAATGACAAATTTAATTTTATATCTTTATGTGGTAATGTCTACCTTTTTACTACTAGGTTATATTGTAAATTTGAAACAGTAATAAATTATTATAGATTGCAGGATAGAGGGAGCACGCATCCACCCCACGCACCCCCCCAAATTTCGAGACATTACGTATTTAGTAGCGGAGCTCAGGGGCCTTGTTTTCTTACTAGAGCGGGGACATTAATATTGCTTATTCCAATGAGTGGGATTCGAACCCACAAATGTGTCGGTTTAACTATGTACCACTGTGCCCCAACGGATATTTTAATTTAATTATACGATTATAATTTCTCAAATTACTTAATGTTTTGTCTTAAAAACCACACGACATATTCCTCTGCTTAATTCTCTCATCATGTACACTGTAGAACAACTTCTAGAATAATTCATCGCTAATTACTACATACACTCGATAAAATTAGTCTTTCGTAGCGCCAGATAATCTATAACATGATCTTGAAATTAACGAAGTTACCCATAAAGAGTCAGCCTTAAAGAGTATTTACACATTCTTGCATGCTTGTGACACACTAAATTACAGGACAGATAAGCTTAAATAATTTATTATACTCGGATATTTTATTTATTTATGTAACTGTACTCTGTATTCCGAACATAGCAAAATAACACAGTGAACCTCGGTGTTAAGACACTCCGTTCCCCAATTTCTGCTGAATTCTGGAGGCATTGCGTACATTGTCTCCCTTCTGTGTACGGGATACAGCGTGAAGCTGAAAAAAAAATGAAAAATTTCTCAATATTCCCAATAGCCAAAGACACTCAAGTAAATATTCTCTCTCAGCAATCTCAATCTAAATAGCAGCCCTTTGCCTTTTAAATGCTTAAATGTAGCTTGGACTAAAGTGGTCAAACATTTGGTTATCACAACAATAAAATAAATATGCTGTTATTTGTGCAATAAACACTAATTCAGCTTCGGTGGTCCATTTTACAAAATATATTACTCAAACTCTACAATGTTATCGATTATCGATTGTTTTAAATGTCATAAAACTTTACGAGTTTGGTCCAAAAAATGATGATTTTATCGTAAAGACGTTCTGATCTCAGTTCGGAACAAAGGGAATGTTTTTGGGATCTGGAGTCATCGAAAAATTCCGATCAAACCATGCAAATAGCCCACATCTTCAAAGAATAGCCATGAGGCAAATAAAATAAATAAGAATTAGCGGGAACCGAGGTGGGCTGTATTGTGAGAGAGTATCTTTTCTTGATAAAATATTACGTAAGTTCATGATATATTCCGCTACGCTCTGTACAATATTTAAGTGAAAAACTTACGTATTACTAAATAATATATTTAATTTTGTGGCAGTCGAGAACCAGAGATACAAGCGTGTGACAACGCAAAGCTTGATGGTACGATTCCCACCCACTAAGGAATATTAATTATTACTTAGTCATATATATTTTCATTTCTTCTCCCTTGCAGACGGCAAAGTATGACGTGGAGTTCAGCAACTCAACATACAATGTCTTCAGAATTAGGCGGATATCCCGCTGTGGGATAAAAAAATGTCTCTAATAATTAAATTTCAATTTCAAACGATGTTTAAATAGAAGAAAAAGCAAAAGCAAAATTTATACAAAAATATTCCATGAAGTAAATAGAAAAAAGAAATAACTAAGAGGATGCTATTTAAGTATTTTGCTACACATTCGTAGACCTATTGAAACAGAAAAAAAAAGCGCATACCGCCAAGAGCGAAGCGCAACAAATCAACAAGAACGCATCGTTTCGGAACGCACGATATATTATCATTAGGGCGATATAGAAGTTATCGAATCTCATTAAAATAACTCCCCTGATTTATGTAAACACGCCGACTCCGTGTAGACTACACACTACACACTACAAATTACTGGAACGTTAATGCGAGCAGACTGGCTGAGATTTGACGCGGTGGGAGATTTTACAAGTAAATGTATGTAAGGTCAATAGAATATTAAATTTAATGATGACAATCTACATTTTTCATTATCGAATATTAATATAGTGTTGTAGTGAGTGTGTGTAGAGGTCGTTGTGGCGCAGAAACTCCGGCAGAAAGTGGGGAACGGAGTGTCTTAACACCGAGGTTCCCTCGGCCTACCATGCTGTGTGCGGGATACAGCGTGAAGTTGAAAAAAAATAAAATAAAATGTAGTGTTAAATTTGTCTTTTTTAAAAATTATATTTGATATGGATGCAAAAAAAAATATTGATTTACTAATAAATTATTTTAGACAATTTGTCATGTTGATTCGAATATTAAAGCTTAATTCTGACTCATATGTATTTATGTCTAAGCATGTCATTTCATATATTCTATTAACCTACGGCGATCTATTCGTTAATTACATGAATGGAATCCAATATTCCACAATATTTAGACGTTGTCCATCATTATTTATTGAGCTTACGTAAACGTGAGTCAAGACAGCCGATTAAAGCTGGGGCCAATTAAAGCTTCCACGTATAGAAGTTAATTGTGTGTCCGTTTTGCATAACAAATCGTCTCAACTTGAGAATGATAAATCTAAAACATTATTAGAAGATAATTAATTAATGATTTATGGTGTAACTAGTTATTTAGAAATTGGGTCAGTCTATTTAAGGCCGATGAACTGCCATTGGGGTCAGGTGGACCCCCTGTGGACCAGTTGAAATGACTGAGGCATGGTCGAGATGAATTTATGTATGAAAGTGTCCTGACGAATACACGGCCATAGATAGAGTGTGAGAACTATATTTTGTCATACTAATTGATTGTGTAGTTTATCTAAACTGACCACTCAATGACTATCAAAATATTTTCTATATGATGTCTTAATATAAGTAACTTGAGCGTCCTACTATTATTGTACTGTATGAAAATACCATAATTATTGTCAAAAAAATATAAGCTTATAAATAATAATTAAATGTCAGCTCATGAGTTATAATAATTTTATTCAGGGTTCCAAGGGTTGTTTGTATTAGACATCAACGCGCGTAAAGTTGTGTTGAGATAGTTTGACATTCTATTTTGGCATTTTTGAGGGATCCTTACTCGTATAAATGATTTTATATAAGTTATTTCGTTGGCAGGTGCTTTTAAAATTTATTAAGAAAATTATTCTTTTATATATATATTATATTTATTATATCAGTAGCACAGATAATACATTTACATCTGAGAGTAAGATAGATGAAAATAAAGAAGATAACGATATTATAGTAATAAAATAATTTTCCAATATTTAATTCCCAAAATTCATGGAAACAAAACCATATTCATAAAACTTTATACCAAGAAGCGAATGACCTAATTATTTTGCACTACTGTTCCAATATTTTTTTTTATTTTACTTTTTTTTTATATTTGGGACTCTGACATAATTTTTTATTGATCTTAAAAACAAACAAAACAAAACGTTTATTGCGTCCTTTAACATTGCTTAGAGATTATTTGTATCGAAGGGCATAGTAAACATTTTTACGATCACCGAGACTTAAAACGAGCCGTTCAGCCAACTTGTGATATGTCGCATTCAATTAATATTAAATTTATAATTTTATTCAATAATACATAAATTGTAAAATATTTGTAAAATTGATAAATTTACCCATTTTATTAATATTCATAACTAATTATTTGCTGCAGAGCAGGCATAGGATGCCTGCAAATCTAGTGTAGAGAAACACCGTTCTCATTAAGGTACTTTAAGCTCCCACATTTATGGCGAGTTCTGGTGGCAGTAACGGAACTCAACGCCGCGTTTTTCCTCGAGCAAGTGAATATATGAAATATTTTATTTCCAATAGAACCCATAGAGCGTCACGTACTTAAAAAAAATAAAATAACAAAAACTAAACTAATTAACTCGAGAAAATATTAACTGCTAAGATGTTGTTCATTCTTCAAACACTCGTGTGTAGTATTAAAGAATTCAGATCGCACGACTATCTCGAACATAAGTAGTTTACCATCGAGTATTTGTTTGTCGGTGCCTTTGGTACGGGTAAAGTCTAATAGAGAGATTTACGACTGGTTTATTTATTATTAAGTAGATATTTTTGTTTCTTCCATTTTGTTTATATTGTTTCATAAATTATTATTCTTTATTTATTGCTTGGATTTCATTCCTATTGTAAAGTTATATTATACATGTTATACATGGTAATGAGAGGAACATCTGACCGTGATAGGGGCGTGATAGTTAGGGGTTCAATCCCCACTCGGAGAATGATTATTTATCAACATCTCTGAAATTACCTAACTACCGTGTCATATTGCGGGATACAGCGTGATATTTAAAAAAAAAACATTTTAATATATTGTAAGTATATTTATTGCCGCAGACATTTATACTGACAAGTACACCCTACACCTTGTTGTACAGTCCTAGTGAACACCAAACAAAATTAACGACCAGAAAACCATTTCTAGAATATCGATTATATTTGAGATAGTTTAAATGAATTTGCTAATATTAATAAATTGCCATTACAAATTATTATTGCCATATCTGATTAATGCCGGGCTTAAGCGTAACTTACAGACTACATATTAATCAAAACGTCGTACACTTTGAATGCTGATAGCTATCAATTGCACGCTACGTTGCTTGCGTAGGCATTGAATATTAGAATTTTTGAAAATAATTTCAATGTTAGCTTCTTACATATTCGCTGTTAGAAAGGATTCATTAAGGACAAACATACAAATTCTGTATTTAACAAGAATACCTAATTTGTACTCAAATTTTCTAAAAAAGTTATCAATTATATTTATGTATATATTGTTTATAGATAAAAATTATAATTTTTTCACAGATAAATTTTTGTATATAGTTTTGTATAGTGTAAATAATATTCTGCATTAATTTAAAGCTGAACCTAAACTGGTTAACTAAATATTAATCAAAAATTCCAAACATATGTCACCTTTGAAATTGTTAACGATGATAATTTGTAATTGTCTCTACAATACTTTACCACTTCTAGATATATAATATATATAAACTGTAACGAACGAATTGATTTAAGGATTGGACGAAATAAATGTGGAAAAAAATATAATAAATGTAGCTCGTAAATTTATTTATTTATTTCAGCTATCATTTTTTTTATAATTTATTACCTTAACATATAAATGTTTAAAGTCTACTTGTTAGTTTGAATAAACATTTCTTTTCTCACTACATATAACATATAATAGGAATTTCCAACAAAAATGACACATTATAACAGTAGTTCCACTACTAATAGTGAGGTCAACCAGACAAAGTAAGCCCTTATAAAATTTCACTAAACTAACAGTACCGTCTCATTCATAACCATTTGAAGGCGGTCACGCGTCCGCTATCACAATGGGCATCCCGAGTGGGGCTTTATCCTCGGCATCTCGGACGGTGGAACGGATCGCTTGTATTATTGTCATTTAACAATGTAATGGGAGTCGAGGCTTTTGAAAGTTGAAGTTGGTGATAAGCGGAGCGGGGATTGGTTAAAATTTAAAAAAAAGTCAACTTTCCACCGATCTTCCACCATTCAAATAATAATTCATTCAATCAATTCATCAGTTTCAGAGATTGGTGCTATGGTTATACATACATATACATATATTATGATGACTTTTACATTATTTGAGAGGGTTTAAACTTTTTATAAGTATAAATTTAAATTTTCTATTTTGTTTTCAAAATATCAATAAGCTTACGAGCGGTGGCTTGAATATATAAGAATTGGGGTAGAAAATGGAGAAAAGAGAGCGGAGAATATTAGGTTATCTAATATAGGCTGCTGTAGCATTAAGGATAAACCTTTTATTCCTATGAATAAAAAAGTTTGCTGGTCTAGATAAAGAAAGAAAAAAAAGTAATTGTCCTATCCTAGCCTACCTATATAAAAATCTGATTAGAAAAAACGATAGATAGAATTTTTAATTAGAAATAAAACACAGAATGTAACACATAAATACTTTAAAACCACTAAAACGCTACCACTGCTCTATAACGACACATTATTTTATAACAAGTTTAACTTTATAGCAGAAGATAAACGTAAATTGTAGGCCATTAGAGAAATGAATATTAATACCACAGATTATATTAACTCAGTATGTGCCAAAGATCGCGATTAGATTCTGCTATTTAATCTTTATGTATATTTATATTGACATTGCAAGGCTAATTTTGAATGCTAATGTAATTTAATTTTATATGAAAATTTTATCATTTAAAATATTTTTTTTTGTTTTGAGAAAGCCAGATGTGGTCTACACGATTTAAATGTAACTCCAGCCAGCGTTTATTTGGAAATCCGTCCGTCTCGGTTTCTAAACACGTTACATACACTTACTGAAATAAAAATACATATTATATAAAAACTGAAAGAAATTATATTGTTAGTTGCAATCACGATTATGTTAAGTAGACATGAGCTATTTTTAAAGATTTTGAAAGATTCATTACTTTTAAAGTGACTTTACTTTGGCTATTCAGTCATTTATATACTTTGTTTATTTAGGAGAAATAGACAAGTATAATTATTTTTAATTTCTTGCTGTGATAACAAGACAAAGTTAATGCCACGTAGTTCCTTTATTCAAGACAGTGCATGGGGAATGGCGAGTCTTAACACTAGTCTCTGCCTACCCTGTTACAGGATAGAGCGTGAAGCAATTTATTTAGTTAACCCTTCAAATGTAGAATCTCTTAATTGATACAATATAATTTAAATCCCCAGCTTCCATGTCGTAAAGCGCTTTCTCATACAATTTTCACTTATAATTGAACAAATAAATAAAGCTAGTTGGATAAATCACAAATTAATTGGTTCCACGGTCCGCGTGGGATCGACTTCAACGCCGTATCAAACCTACGTATTTATTTTCGATACCAATTTGTCGTTACGTAAATCGTAACAAGTGATTACAACACATGGGTGAATGTCGACGTTATAAATAGTAATGGACAATTAAAGATAACTTTAAGCTCGACCGTTGTGAGTTCGATTCACGCTATGGGGATTGAGCTGTTTTTAGATCTTCGCTCTGCCATGAATACAAAATACGGCGTTTAGTTCTGTAACAGTGCATACAAAGTCTCGAAATTCTTTTCTCTTTAATATGTTTTGAGTGGCGGAACATAACGCTGGACGTTGGCTACCAGAGCGAGGGAATGAACGAACGGAATTCATCCCATTTACACTCAACTAGGTACTGATATCGTTCAATTATGAATGTTCTAATAACCTTAAAATTGCTTATGGATATTATATAGTTCTTATTTTTAAAATTTCTACAATTTATTAAACTTTTAAATTAAGTTAATTAGTTTAAAATGTTATAAGTTACCTAAAAATATTTTATTAGTATCGCCAATTCTATGAAAATTGATAAAAACAAATTGGTAATAATAAACTTTAAAAAATTATAAAATTATAATACTCATAAAGTTTTAATTGTTTTTTAATGAATAAAATCATAAGTGCGTAATTTGTACCATAATAAAAAAATAAAATATAAAATATTTTTTTATCTTAGTAATCGAAAAGGTTTCGATTTCATTTTTATTGCGTGCATATAAAGCTAAACTAAGATTATACAAGCCATCGCCCGCAATTTTGCTTGCGTTGACTTAAAGAAAGCTTTACTCACCAACACTCTCTAACCTACCTATATAGAAAATTAAAACTTATTCTAAGTCATATAGTTTTATCTGTTTATTGTCTGTCTATCACTCAACGACTAGCTTGTGTATTAAATAACGTGTTTTCTTATATTATTGTAGAACTAGACAGAATATACAAAATAATGTCCAAATAATATTGATATTTCTATTAAAATTAGCATATGCCATGCTATTGTAAGATATTTTGCATATTTCATTGTTATACAGATAGACCAATCTAAATCAAAACAGCCTCTATTACTATTTATTATACGCCCTAAGTGATAAAACAGCATAATAATGTCCCGTGTATATCTGGGAGATGTGTGCCGGTCGTTGAATAAGTAGATTATAATATTTTCTTTTTAACGATAATGATTTAAAATAATTGTTTTTTTTTTCAAATACACGTGTGACGGTGTGTGTCAATAAATCTTAATACAGATTGCAAAGTTGCAAGCTCTGCAGAGGAAAACTTTTCATCTATCAAGCAAATATTTTTAATTCAATTTATTTAGAAGTCTGCATGGATCTTGAACTCAAAATATTTTATATATCTAAATACTAAATCCATTATCCAAGGCATCCAAGCCAGACTTCTCCTTTTAAATGTATCAAGTCCGGTTATCAGAACAACAATTCATACAATTATTACCGACGGACAGACAGACGGAATGGGTAACACCGGTTTCATACAGATTTTGCTGCAGTACGAGAGAAATTATATTTCCGTTCATAATTCAAGATTAACTCTAACTAACTCGATAGAAATCGGTAAAAAAAATTGCTATTAACCACATATATGTAATGTATAGTTAACTAGTTGAATATAGTCAGGTTGAGGCCAGTTGCAGCTAGTCGTGGCGCAGGGATACAACAATAAAAGTGATAGTTTGTCGGTTCGATTCCTATTCGAAGAAATGAAATATTTATTTTTATTTCCTGGCTCTGGTTAGTTGGCTATATGATTACAATACATATATTTGTTTTTGGATTGTTTAATGGCTTTAATAATATTTAATATATAGCATAGTAAGTTATAATTTTAACAAATAGGCTTTATTTAAAAATTTAAAATAAATATATCTTCATATAAACATATACTACCTCTAAAAAGCGCGGCGCAGAGGTCCACTCAACACGCAATGCCTCCAGAATTCGTCGGAAAGTGGGGAACAGAGTGTCTCAACACTCTAGGTTCCTTCTGACTACTCTGCTGTATGTGAGATTCAGCATGAATCTTATTTAATTTTTGATTTATAATAGCTTATTCTATAATCTACAAACAAACAATATTTTTTACGTCTAGCTAGACTATTTTTAGAAGGGATGGGGTGGGGGGCAGTGTAAAGTAACATGTAAGCTGCTTTAAACAGTATAGAATTTATTTATTCTCTTATTCATTAGTTAATTTATATTACGAAAGTCTATACAAACAATAACTCAATAACTAATATAAGCCTTCGTTAGATTTAATTCATTATATTAAAAAAAATATTCTCTTTGCCTTATTTGAACTATAAAAAGTAGTAAAATAATAAAATATTTTCTAAGAGAAAACAAATAATTTACTTTACATATATAGTTCGTATATTATACAGAAAAGTCTCATTAATACATCAATGGTAATGAGATGCACCAATTAGCGTAAAGCCGTGACAGACCGACTCACAATTCACAACTCCTACGCACTAAAAAGATAAATACGAACAAAACAAAAGACTACATGTAGAATAACTAACATATAAACATAATACAATTTTATAAGCGCTGTATAATACTAGAACTTTTATTGGAGCTTTCGTTAAGCTCATTACGGAGTTTTTTATTAGCTTTTGTGGTTCACTAACTGAAATAGGAAAATTTATTATTATGGTGATTTTATAGGGCGTCATGGAGCAGTCTCACAGCCAGTTCTGTGCCTGTAAGCACGACGATTGTGTGTTCAATTCCCACTGGAAAATTAATTAAATTATTTTTCTCACACTCGTAAAAAGATAAGACGTGGCGTTGATTTCCGAAACTCATGGTGCATAGGGAAACGGAGTATCTTAACACTGCTTACTTTGCAACGTGCGAGTGTTTTGACCGACTTACTGAATAACACCACTTTACACGCTTTTTTCATAAATATTAAAGTGGAAATAATATAGAATCACTAAATCATCTTTCTAATGCCTACCCTACACAACTTATAACATCGTAAACTACTCCTATTTGTCTAATAAAGTAATAAGCTTAATAATAACGGAAATGTTTTATATATTTACGTAGCGCAGCGGGAAGTTATTCAATTCAAAGATATTGCCACTCGGGGAATGAGTTATTTTAATTTTCTCGGTCTAGTGCAAACAAGACAGAGTGTGGCGTTGAGTTCCGTCACTCAAAATTTCGTCAAAAAAATTCTCGAAAATTGCCATATGCGTGGGGGACAGACTGTCTTAACACTAAGTTTCCTCTCTCTGCCTTTCTTGTTAAATGATATACAGCATGAATGTATAAAACTTTACAGAGTGTTAACGATATTTTCGTTCGTCGCACTGATGCTAGCAACTCTCAGTATTAATGTATCACTTATATATTAACTGCAGTGCACAATAATAAATATGTCTGTCTGTACTGTGTTTTATTCGCAAAGATTTACCTACTACCAAATCTACATATAAATCTAAATATATTCACGATTATATATGTATATATCTTTTCCTTTACTATGTGACTTGGCGTATGGTGGTATATTAGAGATAGTGGGGAAGTTAAGTTAAGATTCTGCATTTTACTAATCTGTGTAATAACTACTATAGTAATTTCCGCGTCACACGACATTTCACTATCTAGACTAGGTTAATTACAAAAATAATTTATACCACTGTGAGAATATTCTACATACACATATAATTTGCGTATCCGTTTGTGGTACACCCAAATTGTATGTAATTCATTAGCGCGTACAATACAACGGAAATTGAACGCAACGATTTAGCGAGCAACGGAACTGTCATAGTTTGATTGTTTACATTGTCAAATACTATTGTGTTGAATGGCTGGCGAACGAATTCATTTGTTTCGGTCACTACGGTTTGTTTAGACGCTCCGTTGGCTATTTAGTTCAAGAGCGTAAAATTGTTGTAGATATCTATGTGGGGAAATAAAATGCCACGTCATGGGATTTGGTCGTGGGTACGAATTCACGTTGAGGTTAATGTTTATTTATATTTTTGGTTTTAGTTTAAAGGAAAACAGTAAAAAAAAATAAACATTAAAAAAAAGTAAAAGTAAACATCTAATATTGATAAATAACTATAATAATAAATAGTCCACATCAGAATTTTTCGACATATAAAAATGTTAAGTAAAAATGAGGTAAAAATTTCCAATGTCTTTACTAATTAATCGAAACACGTTCGACATCTCGCCTTTATGCTTATGTAAACGCATTTCAATAAAAGATAAGAAGTTTATCCCTTAAGATTGAGTATAATATTCTCAGGAAATATTTTTATATATTTATTTATTCTTTTTTGCGCACATTTTTACGAATAAAAAATACATGTGCTTAACGTGACGTGAACTTAAAGTGTGCGGGCTTAAAGCTTCCCATTAAGGCGCTTCTGTTCCCCACTTTCCGAGTAAATCTGAGGCACCACATGTTATGAAGTTACACGTTACCAGAAAAATAAAAATTAAAATAGTAAATATTTCATTTCTACGAGTGATAATCGAACCCACGACTATCGGGTTTACAGTCACACCCTTGTGCTAACCTGCCATGACAGATAACATAAATAGACATATTTTTGTTCAATTATGTTAAATTATTTATGATTATGTCAGTTTTTTCGTAGTGGCATTAGGTGTGGCGTTCTCTTAAGAACTTTAAAGTAAAGATCGAATACGACATAAGGCACAACAATAGTTAAAGAATAAAGGCTTCAAGCTATTTCCCTCACAGCGGGGTAGGCAAAACGAATTTTAAAATGTTGCGCGTTGAGTGACGGAACTCAACGCCGAACTTTGTCTTGTTACCAAAACGTCCTAAATGTTACTATTCGTTTATCCGAATGAGAATCGAACCCACACATTTGCAGTCCGATGTTGTGCCGCTGCGCTACGATGCCCTCGACGGCAAAAACTGTCATATAAACGGTTACCAAAATATATTTTTCATACATTATATAGCAACCATTTTAATTTTATTAATATCGTTAAAATATATATTTTACTTACAATTTATAAATCCTCATTGTCAATAGTAAAAGCCTTTTGACGTAAAAGAGAGCACATATTCTAGTTAATTAACATCGATGTACAAACAATTTATTTACTTACAATTATATACATTTATCACGACTATATAGACAAATGCAAAACAAGTTATCGTCACAACAACTTTACGTAAACTTTTTTTTCAAGTCGGCTGAAAACCGGGGAAAATGGAGTGTTTCAATACTATATTCTCTCTGCCTGCTATAGATGAAAATGAAAATAATGAAAATATAAATAAAATAATAATATATAATTTTCTCTTCCAGAAACAGTGTATCAGGAGGTGTGTCTCTCGGTGCTCACTTGGTGTGCGCACGCGTCGCCGGCCTTACCGACAAGCAGCGCGCCATGTGCCGCTCCTCGCCCGCCGCGATAGCCGCTGTGGGCGATGGCCTTAGGTAAAATGTATTTTTTCTTTTAGCTTCACGCTGTATCCCGCACATACCAGAGTTAGCAGTGAGAACCTGGTGCTTTTCCTCGTTACTAGAGCGAAGATATGTAAATATTATATAAATACTTCGAGTGGCAATCGAACCCACAACACTCGCGTTTATAGTCACACGCTTTTACCCCTGCGCCATGACTGACCTCTAGTAAAGGATCGACGAGTACTAATTAATAGAGTATTTTTTTTTAAAATAGTACACTACGCTTGACAAGTCGTGACCGCTCTGAAATAAGAGAAAGAGGGTTGCGCAGATTTGATTTTAGTATATATTTTGTATTTCTTTTATTATTTTCTTCTCAAGTGAAAAATGAGCAAAAGTTCATAAAGCCTATCTATAGGATAGGATGGCCACGACTCATCGACCGTACTGTACTATACATTTTTTTTCTCTATGTTTTTTTATGTGGTATTCTAGGCGTGTGCTTTGTTAGTTAACTACTTGTTGTTACTTTAGTTTAAAAAATAGCTTTTTTCAATATAGAGGCTGTCGTGGCAAAGCGACCACAGTGTCTGACTGTGAATGCGCCGACTCTGTGTCCAATTCCCACTTTAGAGGATAAATTAATTACTAATTAAGTTTTCTCGCTCTGATAACAAGGAAAAACGCAGCGGTTAATTCCAGCACTCAAAACGCAATGTCTCGAAAATTGAGCAGAAAGTGGGGAAATGAGTGTCTTAGCACTAGATTCTTTCTCCTTGCCTTGATAAATGTGGAATACAGAGTGAAGCTAAAAAAAGTAATTAAATATTATATGCATAATGTCTCTACGTAATATAATTCAGCTTTTTCACTTGCCATATTTCACTTATTTAACTTTAAAAAAATTATGATTGTATTATATGAAGTTACTTATTATTAATATTTATTTTATATGGTCAGGATGGCTTACGCTGAGTGCAAGACTCAACTCGAGGGCTACAGGTGGAACTGTTCCGGTGTGGGAGATGGCAATGACTTTGGACATGTTATGCCTCTAGGTGAGTCATTTACTTAAAATGTATAAATCGTTATGTAATACATATATAACTTGAGGCCGTTGATGCAGAGGTAGCGTCCTGTGAACGCGATGGCTGTAGGTTCAATTCTCACGCGGGGAATGAAATATGTAATAATAAATATTATAATGTAATAATAATTTCATTTTCCCGCTTTTATATATATTGATATATATATGATATATATTTTATTATATAACATATAATAAAAAAATAGAACTCGGGAATAGATATCTTAATGGGAACGGAGTCTTTAAAACTAGGTTCCTAATCTCCCTCTGCCTAACCTGCTGTGTACAGGATACAGAGAGATGCCAAAAATGAGGAGATACATAAATAAAGAAAAAATAATTAATATTAGATATATTATAATGTTCTCGACTGTACATTGTAGGTTGTTGAGTTTGAAACCAAGGTCCAAGTCATATATTATAATTTTATAGTCTTCACAGTAGGCAATCCGATAATTGATTACAAAAACCATTAAAATCTTAAAACATATGTAAAGTGCACTATAAAGTGGGCATTAATGACGTATTTGGTAAAAACAATAATGTTTAATACTGTGTTTAACCTCCCACTAGTTCTGATTGAAAAAGTTATATTTTTTTTTAATTTGACGCATCCCCCGTGTGTAACAGGATAGACGGAGAGAATCTTGTGAAAATACACTACGTTTTTCATTTCGGTTCTCTTTAGAACACTACATATATATACATATAGCATGTTGAATGACGAAAATGGCATAGCGTTTATATAATTATTTTCTCAATTTTTTCGTTATCTGATGAAATTATGGATTGCATCACGTTATGTAGTCACGATGTCATTCAGTTATTTTAATTTGACTTTGGAAGCAAAACCGCGGGTTTAGTATATCGTATATTTTTTACATATGCATTAGAAATAATCTTTATATTTAAACATTTTGTAGGTTATTGACTTATAAATGAATGCAAATATAAAGCTTGGGCGATATATTTTTTTCCTTGATACTAGACAAAAACTATTTTAGCGTATCTACATAATAATTGCTAATGGTCGAATTGACTTTGGTTTGTTTATTGATTTTAAAACGTTTATATCGATTGAATCAGATAAATAATTATAGAATATTTTATAAAATACTTATCTATTATATCTATTCTCCTAATTTTGTAACGATACCTGTTTATTGGTGATATCCAAAGCCGCTCTTGAAATGATACTAAAAAACTCTGACTTTCCACACTTCAGGATAAACAGAGGGGACCTAGAACAATGTTTTCTCCACTTGGCACTCAATTTTCGAGATATTTCGTGTTGAGTGGTAGAACTGAAATACACCCTCTGTCTTGTTATCAGAGTGAACTGTGAAAAATTCATTCCACCCAATAGGAATCGAACCCACAATCGTCAAGTTTACTGTCAGACCTTGTGCTAATGGCCACGACATTCTCCGAAACAGCGCCCTGAAATTTTGGATATCGATTTATGATGTAAAACACTAAGAAATTTGAATTCCTAGCTACCTATCTATTATTATAAAATTAAATCAAGCGCTATTTAATCATAATTATTTTTCAAACACACGTTATCGTCAATTATTAATAAAATATATATTATATCAGATAATCTATCTAATTATAGACACTAAAATTACACAAAAAAACTATCGACGGAAGGAATAAAAAAATTACCAAATATCTATTAATTGGATGTATTTCAATTAGTTATTAATTAATTATGGACACAATTAATAATTAATTAATGAATGGCCAGCAGCGGCGCAAGGGTTGGGTACCCAATCAACGACCATTGCGTTTACGTACGGGAGTCTATACAATATGGAACAATCTTAGGTCTCTTATAGAACATGTAATGTTGTAAATAACAAAATTCATAGATATAAGTGCACTATCTAAAATGTACCTTATTTATTTACAAACGGAAAGAGAAAAGATATTCATAGCTACAGTTCACGATGATATTGTTAATAAATTCTCATAAAAACAACAATATTTTGATAAAAGCACAATCAAAATTCTCACAGCCACTATAAAAATCTCATCAAACTGAACGACAGTTATACAAATAGTTAATCAAGAAAAAGGTATTATCGGAAAGCCTCACACCCACACTGTGTGATTTATACGCGACGGCTAATTGACTTGTTTGTTTAATGTATCGGCCGTCGCGTTTACATCTCACGATGTTTGCTTGAAATTACATTGAATTAAAATTATTTTTTTCATTTTAAGATTTGTGTATATATATATTTTATAAGATTTATGAAGGAAGAATAATTTTTTATAAGAGGCAGTTCGATGTTAATCTATTTACTTATTTTTATTGTTTGAAAAACTTATATAGAAACCGTTTGACGCTCTGTTATCTCTGGCTACACTGATAGGAATAAAGTGTGAAGCTGAACAAAATTATGCACTTTTGCATATTTTCCTATGTATATATATATATTAGTTTGTTTGAATATTTTTAGCAATATTTATATCTTTACACATACATACGATCAAATAACGATAATGTTTTTAAACGAAGTAAATGAACGAAAAAAAAAATCTGCAAGAAAACGCATCTAACGTTCACTCTCTCAATCTCGCAGTTCAGTATAAAATCACTTAATTTATTTTTATGTTCTTTAAAGACATTAGTAGATATGAAACAACAGATAAATTGCACAAATCCTTGTCTTAAGATTACGTGAAAAAACCAACAAGGCGCGTATCACGAACTAGACACTCATTTCTAGATTGAAAACTTCTTGTAGTACGCAGATACAAAATTACAATAAATAATTAAATCATGGCACAGACTATAAATAAAAGAGTTATATTCACGTTTTATTGAAATGGATTGGTCGTTTTGTTCTTTGTCTTTAAACAAATAAGTAACCTTTGTTTTACATAATTTGCATAGAATATGATATTTATAGAACCACGAGATACTTTTACTCCGGCAGACACGACAAATCGTGAGGCGGTGTTTTTTAGACGCCAAGATGATTTTATCAGCACAATTGACCTGATTGAAAATGGCAATTGTGTGGGATCGCCAATCGAGGGATTTATATTATTATGAAATATCATACATAGGATTTTTAGTTATATTTTGAGCCAAGAAAAACGCAGTATTGAGTCCTACCACTCACCACCCATCATCCCGAATTTGAACGGATTGTGATGAAAGGACTGTACACTAGATTTTTAACAACACAAAGCAAAGCAAAGCGAGTGAGAAAATATGAAAAAAGAAAAACAAAAAATATATTTACGATTCAATATGTTAAAATCAAATTTCAGCTTCTCCCACCCTCATGTACTTCCTCAAAAAAGGCAAGAAAATGTTAAACAAAGATTGTTTTTACATTTTTTTGTCTTTTTTGAAGAAATTTAGCTAGAAAATTAGCAAAGTAATATAAATAAATAAACAGTTTCGACCTAAAATTCTTTATTTAGCAAAATAATCCAGAACGAAAATAATTTATGCAAGACAAAATTATTATACTTATAAAGAACGTATGTATACCTATAAAGAAGCTATACCTATAAAGTAGTCGAGTACATACGCCTACCTAGTATTTTCGAGCTGTCACTTCGTCTGTTGAAAATTATTTATACCGCAACGTTAATTGAGAGATATGTTGGAATGACTTTTGTATGCACCATTTTGTTTACATTCCGACATTTTACGATGACAGGTTGTTTTGGCGGGAACTCTTTTGTGAATTTCTTTTGTATTTTGTAATCACACTACAAGGTTTTTCATTCAAACATAGTGGAATTAAATGGCAATCCTATTATATAATATTATAGTTAATATTAATTATATTTATCCTAGATAGCCCAGGGCATCGGGAACCTTTTTAACACATGACCTTGTGTCACTCCGTTCCCCCTACACCTCCAATTTTCGAGACTGCGTGGCTCAAAGCCACGCTTTTGTTAATTACTAGAGCGACCAAACAAAATTACTTTCTCCGAGTAGCAATCAAACCCACTACCGTCACGTATACAATCGTATACGGCATATTTAATAGTTATAATAAAATATGACCAATATATTGATTTCATATAAGTGATGAACATTTCCTTTTTCGATACTAAATTATGATATTAATGAAGTAAAATCGAAACTATGTATATTCAAAAGAAAACAAATATTTTATGGTTTTGTTTAGAACCTATTAATACGTAGTTTGTATCTCGTAAATATTTGTTTATTGCTTTATAATAATTAACATAAGAGGAATGTAAGAGAGGCCGTGGTGGCCCAGTGGTATAAGGGTGCCGCCCGTAAACGCGACGATTGTGGGTTCAATTCTCGAGAAAACTCGAGGAAATGAAATATTTCTTTACGTTTATATTTCCATTATATTGCCGAATTCTGGAGGCATTGCGTGTTGAGTTCTGCCACTCAGCACGCAATGCCTCCAGAATTTGGCAGAAAGTGGAGAACAGAGTGTCTTAGCACCGAGGTTCCCTCTGCCTATCCTGCTGTGTGCGGGATACAGCGTGAAGCTGAAAAAAAAAATATAAGATTAATATATTTGATGCATGCCTTATACAATTCTTTTTTTAAATGAACTAACGAAGTGGCTACGAGATGTAAATTATATTGAAATTTTGTTAGTACATATATTTTTTTAATATACGTTACATAGCGAAAATAATTAATATGATAATGAAGAAGCTCTAATCTCAGAAACTTCTGATTCGGATCCATAACCTGATGCACTCAAAACGTATCATATGTCATCTCAATTTCATATACAATTTACTTTAAGAAATCTTTTAGCCAAGACACAATTTTTTTTTAAAAGTTCGAACCTGTTGTGCTAGTCACGTTACATATATTCGTACATTAATATAGATGCAAATGAAAAGATGTATATTACATATAATATATGTATATTGCAGGCGTTGCACGATCACTAATTGACTTATTAACCCGTAGTGGCTGACAAGCGGTAAATATCACGATTAGATAAGGCTGGGGACATACCCTTTAATGTCTATATATTTTTATTATTTACAATTAGGTTTTAATATAATTTAGATCTCTATATAATTTTGTAATCTGAGGCCATTATAACCTACCAGCTCAGCGATTGGTTAGAAACGCGGTAGTTGAAGGTTTCATTTTTTAGGTTTTTTTAGGTTCACGCTTTACCCTGTATTTATCAGGGTAGACACGGAGAACCTGGTGCTAAAATTCGACGTTGCCCACGCTCGGCTGATTCCGTCCCCGACTGGGCATCGAACCCAAACCCTTGGCGTTCACAATCAAACTTTACGTCGCTACGTCATGATTACCTTTTACCTTTACCTTTACCTTTTTGTATGTACGTAACTTTATGTAGAATGAAGGTGTTTAGATCTCAATTTGGATAAAGCACCGCCTGCCTCATATTAGATAAACTTAAATTATAATTGTCGTGTTTGATCATAAAATAATTTTAAAATCATATGACATTGACGCTTTATAATTTAGCTACTTAATAATAAAGAGAGAGAACAGAGCTACTTAAAAATAAAGAGCCTTAGAATACATCTAAGACATCTGTAAACTACGTAAACTAAGTAATCTTTGGTTTTTGAGTATAAGGTACACAGTAATCTAATGGTATGTTAGTTCTAGAAAATGTCCGATTCATTTATCTTTTTTTATCTATATAAATTAATATCATTTTAGTATTTCAATTTACGCACCACTTTAGAAACTCTTAAACACAACGGAGTGGCCAAACACCCTGATATCAATCCGAAGTGTCAAGACACTCTGATGTCACTCGGTTTTCTATGACCTTCCTGGTATTTGCAGTATAAAGTGTTTTTTTTTTTATGTAAAAGAACTAATGTGTGAAGCCAATACTTATCTCCTTACCAATCTATTTCTTTATCATGCATTTCATATAATAATATTAACATAGTCTCAGGCACGATGACTTCGATCCAGTTATTTATACAGAAGCGGCGCTTAAATCTACATACATACATCTTCAAGTATGCTAATATTATGCTACTCCGATCATGAAGGTTTATTTGTAACTAAAAATAAAATAAATTAGAGATAATCTTGGCGTTGTGATATATTTTGACGGTGAACGCAATGGTCGTGAGTTCAATTATCGCTCGGAGAAATCATCATAATACATTAGCGTGTAAATGCTTTATCCCGCATAAAGCTGAGTAATCAGAGCGAACCTAGTAGTACAACACTAGCTAGACCACTTTTCGTCCAATTTTCGATACTTTGCATGTCAAATGGCGATCTCAACGCCACACTTTGTCTTGTTTCAGGGTGAAATTAAATTTATTTATTTCTGCGAGTGGAAATCGAACCCATAATAGTCATCGCGATTACAGTACAAGCTAAGTACTAATATTATAAAACTGCTGAGTTTTGTTAAAGAAAGGTTTTCAGGGTGGATACTCTCTCATGTTCTGTAATATAGTCGTATATTGTATTTAAGCCTGAAACATATTCTAATTATTTTTTTTATTTTAGCTACGAGAGAAGCGGCGTTCACGTACGCGATAACGTCAGCCGGTGTGACCCACGCGTTGAGCACTGCGTGCGCGCGCGGCGACCTGCCTGCCTGTGGATGTACTTCTAATAGGTAACAATATACATAATTGCCACTTATATGATGCTTTAGACATGTCTTCGAGACTAGTATATAAGAAAAGAAATATCTTAAATTCAGCCGGAAAGATTAGAATTCATGAACGATAACGTGTGACTTTCAACGTGAAACAAGGCGACGAAAAGCAGTAAAAGATCTAATTAATTCCATAGTTCTTGGTAAAAAACATTTTAAAACAATTAAGTTACTTAAAATTTTCATTAATTTATTTTCCACACTGAGACATACGCTAATATAATAAATAACCTCCTATGACATTCTATAACTTCAATATACTTAATATTTATTCTCCAATACGATACAGACGTCGTTCACCAAGTCCTACCGAGCAGTTCCAATGGGGCGGATGTGGGGAAGCAGCTTACGGCGCGAGGTTCTCCCGACGGTTCCTTGACTCTAGAGAAATGGAGGAAGACGCGAGGAGCTTGATGAACTTGCACAACAACAGGGTGGGCAGGAAGGTGAGCGAGGTATTACCAAATCTAATGGTAGCCATGGCTTTCTACAATCTTCCCTTTAAACTTCTTTTATCACATTTTTAGAATGCTTTCTTCTAGAATATTTTCATTTGTCGATCTTTTGTTACCTTTCTTCTGTCACACTTCGTAACTGAGATTTCTTACAAGACTAGTAACAAGAAAAAAACGCGGCGTTGAGTTCCACCACTGAATACGCGATGTCTCAAATTAGGTAGAAGGTAGATGTTCCCTGTACCTACCCTGCTAAATGCGAGCATTATAAAGCGTAGAACTGTATTTTCATAAGTCCTTAGATAAGCTTTAAGAATCTGACAAGATTATGCCCTCCACTCTTTATACCTGTTATTTGATTCTAATAAATTAATTATCAATTATCTTTTCCCTTCCGGATTAGATACAAGCGATGAAGCGCTTATCATATCTGATTTAATCTAATTACTGGTTCTCTTTAAATAGGAACTAAATATAATACTTACTCATACACTCAGCTACGGCTACTTCGAAAAAAGATATGGATAGTTTTCAAGGGAATCTAAATTCATAGGATACTTCCGGTTGACCTATTATAAAGAAATTCTACAGCTAGCATCTGCAAGTAGTGTTGTTAAATTCTAAAAAAATAATATGCTTAAAAAGGGAAAAAATTTGCTATTAATGCAGCCGGAACCCTCGGTGGGCGAGTCCAACTCACTCTTTTCCAGTTTTTTTTTTTCATATCAGACCACACTTTGGCTATTAACATAATTCTGTGTATCATAGTCGTAATTAAAGACCGTTGCATCTACCATTATTGCTATTTATGCAGTCCATATCATACCAATCTCCATTTCAATTGGTGTATTCTAACAAATCACTGCTTCATATTAATGTGTAATCTTTTTGAACGGATGACATCTCATTCCAATGACATCCACTTCGCTTAATAGACATATTAGCATAATTTCTAGTAATGTGGAACAATTTCTTTAACTGTCGGTTGTGTTCATTGGTCTTTTTACTTATGTGTATAATTTTTATAAATGAAACACTAGAAAGTATTAATAAATAGTGCTGCTTTTTTTGCTAAAATATGCTGAAATAATTACAGTATATGCATATATGCATATATCCACACCACCTGGACACGTGGCACTCCACTACTGTGAGGTTTCGTAGAAACTTCCTTCCACGTGCCACGGAACTGTAGAATAGCTTATCCGCGGCAGTATTTTCAGGTCTATATTACATGGATACCTTCAAAAAGTACGTCTCTACATCTTGGCGGCCAGCAACACACCTGTAGCTCCTCCTGCATACAGCAGCAGGCAGAGAAAAATATATTGCGTTTTAATTGGCAGAATTGAACGCTGCGCTTTGTCTTTTTCATTAGTATGAGAAAATAAAAACAATTTATACTCTCATGTTTATATTGAACCTGTTGTGGGTTCGCACGATGTAAACTTGAAGCAACCAAATGGTTGATTGGGTGGCTCACACGGCGTCACAACGGCCTCAATTTTTAAAACTATTTTTATTTTATTTTGTCATGTAAGTTGGTATTCAAACTTCACTACCAGATGATTTTTAACACATCATAGTCCACAATGTCATACTTTGTCTGCCAAAAGGTATTTTTCTAAAATATTCCCAATTCTCACGAACACGTCTAGATAGCTCCTAATCACATATCATAGAAATTTTCCATTTTCTTACCTCGAAGCGAGCCGGGGGGTCCAATTATGTATTGTTCGAAATAAGGGTCTGCCATTACCCTGAGGTGATCTCCACATCGTGATTTCGACTCACACGCATTTTAGCATATTAAGGATATTATACTAAGTATTCATTTTGAGAAAACACCCAAAAATTATAGGTTGAAAACGTTGGCGGTATTTGTTGTATGCAAAAATGTTAAATCTGAGATAGTTATTTTGATTTAAGTGCTTTTGAACGTATATTTTTGTGATACATCTAATGTTGGTACAATAAATTTTTGGATAATTATGTGAAGAATAAGTTGAAAATATTTAGTTATGGTAGAAATAAAAATGATTAAAATGTTAAATGGTGGAACTCAACGCCGTATGCCATATAAAAAAAATATTATGGTTTAATAAGAATTGTTAATCTTTTTAGGGTTTTTATTGTTATATACCTATTCGATGTATAAAAAATAAAATTAAATTAAATTAAATTATCATTTGGAAAAAGATAGACTAAAACTATGACCTTTAAAAGAAATAAAATTGTTAACATTTTTATACTGACAACGGCGAACAATTGTATTAATAAATAAAATAAAAATACTTAAAATACACACCGTATTAAATAATTTTATTCTACTGTAAAATACTAATAATACGCAGTGGTAACCTAGTGTAAGAAGACACTCCGTTCTCCAATTTCCGTCTAATTTTCGAGATATAAATAAATGTAATAATGGACGGAAGTTTACGTTCCTCTGTGTCTGGTAATACCAGAGCATTTATAAGCATAAAGTACTATAAATATAAATAAAATAAGCGGAAAATTCTACTACCTAATAAAGATAGACAATCTCCAAAGCCTCCAAGAAGTGCCTGAGGACATTTCATTCAATCGTTGCATTATTGCAGTACACACAAAGTTATGACGTAAACGGCAAGATGCACTACTGCGCATTCTACTGCACGCACACATTCTGAAATTCATTCTTGAATTCATACATACAATCATCGCATATAATCAATCGATCGTTTGGTTATTTCTTGATATTTTAAAGGGAAATATTTTGTTTGGAAAATATAATCTTAGCTCAGCTTGTTTATTCGTTACTAACTTATATTTATATGGCTTGAAGTTACAATTCTTTTTTCAAGTTTCAAGCTGTAGTAACATATGGGATACAGAAAAAAAATTGTCCCGCGAAAAAAAATTGAAAAAAAAATAGTACATGGGGAGTCCCGCCGAATTATTTCAAAGCTAGGAAATTTCTAACAAATGACGCGGGACGAGGAGAACGGAGTGTCTTGGCACTAGGCACTATTCCTTCGCTACGAAACTCTATATATTGCGTGAAGTTATACAAAAACTTATAAGAATGTAAATTCCAAGTTACTAATTATGATATACATATATCTTCTATCTATATATGTATAATTTGCGATAAACAAGTATAGAGAGGAATAGAGAGGAAATGAGGGTAATAATTAGAGGTAGTTTTCTGTGAGAGATGGCTAACTGCTATGTAGATGTTTTTCTTTTTAAAATTACAGTTCTACTAGCGAAACATCGCACATTATCACTTGCTAAGTGTAGCAAGAACATAGTTTATTATAACTTGTATAAAATCAAGAAGAATATTTTGAATCTGTGTAGAATTTTTTATATTAAAAAATTAAACTGACCAAATAAACGTAAATCAAAAATGTAAGTGAATGGGGTAAAACTACTGTTTCTAACAAATTTATCAACAACTAACTTATAACACCACTCGACTAATACATAATTGTAATCAGGCAGTAATATTAGTGAACCAAAAATAAAGCATATCACTTTATATTTCTTTTGCCTACCCTGCTATGTGCTATAAACAGTGTGAAGCTTAAAAAATATATTATTATTATTATTTGTTATTAATTTTTTAACTTTAATATTAATTTTCGTTAACTCCTTACCAGATGGTTAAAGACTTAGTTCGACGTGAATGCAAATGTCACGGTGTATCCGGGTCCTGCGCGGTGCGGACCTGCTGGCGTGCTCTGCCACCGTTCAGGGCGGTGGGCGCCGCTCTGAGGGATAAGTACCATCGAGCCCGCCTCGTGACACCTCACCCGCCACCTGCTGTACACGCACCTCAGACGCATCTTGTTATACGACGGCAAGTTACCTCAATAAATACTTAGAATAATTATTGTATTAAGATACCTCCTTCGATGGGCAATGGGGACGGAGGAATGCATTTCTTTTTCTTCGCTCTCATAACAAAACAATTTGGCGTAGTTGAGTTCCGTTAATCAGCGCGCAATGTCACGACAATTGGACAGTAAGTGTAAAAAGGACGGTCTTAACACTAGATGCCTTCTCCCTATGACACAGCCTGAAAGCTAAAGAAAATATATTTTAACATTTGAATAAGTAAAAATGATTTATTTGGGTCTCCACTGTGAAGTAAGTAGTGTTGGCAGCTAGACACGAGATATCATGAATATGAAATTATTTTGCACCTTTGACCTTAGACACCGACCGGACGACGGGCGGTGACTCATACATACCCACCTGTCACCCGTTACAGAGTAAATTATACTGAATATTATCTAAATTTAATATGTGTTATGTTTGTATTATATTTTTTAAATGTATTTTATTTGAGACCAGTCACGGCGCAAGCGTGTCCGTAAATATGACCGTTTGTGGATTCGATTTCTACTCAAAGAAATATTTTGATTTTCTCGCTCTAGTAACGATGCAAAGCGCGGCGTTGAGTTCCACTACTCAATGCCTCCAGATTTGCAAAGTCGAAAGAAAGGCACTTTCCCAGGTCCCTCTGCCTACAATGCTATATTGCGGCATGCTGCGTTAAGCTGCAGCTGCAAGTATGTTAACGCTTCTCGCACAGTAAAATGAATTGCTACAATACTAAAAGAGCCTTATTACTAGATATTTCACCGTTTCAATTTTTTATTGGCAGAACAGAACTCCTAACATGTCCTACCAGTGCAGTACAAAGATTATTTTTTAACATACTTATGTGTATCCCACACACAGTAAGGCAGAGAGAACCTAGTGTTAAGACACTCCGTTCCCCATTTTTAGCTTTATTCTGGAAGCATGGTGGGTTGAGTGGAGGCATTCAACGCCGTACTTTGCCTCGATACGAAGCAAAAGAATGAAAATATTAAATATTTCATTTCCTCGAATGGGAATCGAACCCACAACCTTTCGCATTTAGAGTCACTAATGGTCCTGCGCCACGACTTGCTTGTAAAACAGACCTGGAAATTAAAATAATTTAAAAACAATCATTCCCCGAGTTGGTATCGTAACTTAAAGTATTTCTACTTAGAAAAAATATTAAAATTCACAAAGAATAATTTGAATTATATTATATAAAAAATGTGACACCTGCTGTTTAAAATTACACTAACATTTTATACGATATAAATAATTAAAATTCTCCAAGGCCAACTCTGACTCATGGTATCGATATTAATTTATAAAAATAATAAATTTATAATTTATTACTAGTTCACTTTCCTATTACTATAGCGGTTTGATTACTAAGGAAAATGTCGTGGATTTGAATCCCGCCTTGGTTATATATTTATGTACGAAACTTGTTTATATTGTGATCTTTTTTTTCTTCGCCTTCCTGTAAAAGAAGAAAATATTTAAGTTTTATAGACTCCAAACGGTTCAGATTTTTTATTTCATATAATTCTCTCTCTCTCTCTAGGGTTCCGTACTTTTTTTTATCTCATCTCAAATAACATTCTCTAAATGTTAAATTGTGGGTGTAAATTAATCTTTTATTTTAATATTTTTAAAAAAATTTTTTATACTTTGTTAGTTAGTTGACAAGTTATAATCATATATGAGAAAATTATGTGTAGAAATATTTAGATTTATATATTATTGTATTACACTTTCCTTCCCGTTATACATCATAAAATATACATTAAAATGTTATTTATAAAAGTACAGTAGTTTTTTCAAGAATTGTATATTTTTGTTTCAATTCTACCTTCATAAGTAATAAATTGCTTTAGAAAATCTAGCAAATTTTGACCGATTTCATAGCCGAAGTGTGTTGATCAGCCAATGTTGAATAAATTTGGGTGATTCTTTTTTGTATAGTAGCACACATTTAACAGGAGGTTCCATATAAATTTTATGGCAATAGATAAAGCATTAGTTTTAAAAATAAAAAACTATAAATTTTAACGTCTCTTCTTGTTTCATTTTTTTCTCCTGTTCACTAATAATGTTCCCTTTTTTACCCCACACACAGTAGTGTAGGCAGAGGGAACCTAATTAAGACACTCCGTTCCCTTTTGCCTCGACACCAGAGCGAGGAAATAGAAATATAAATTTCAATAAATATTTCATTTTCTTTAGTGGGGATCGAACCCACAACCAGTCGCGCTTACAATCATATTTGTACCACTGCTCCACGACTTTACGCCACGGATTTCTTATTATTAGACTGTTTATTTCTACGGTTTTCTACGGGTGAAGCAATCAGATATGAATATAATAGATCGAACGTTCGCCCTCTAACTTTCGGTCTCGCGAACTTTAACGCAACATGAGGTCTTACTCTAAGCCGAACACGTATCTCATATTATATTTTGATGTCGCTACAATACGTGCTCATTCATTGATGGAAATTATGTACCTCTTCCCAATATAACCATGAGAAATATATGTATGAAACATATAGCAATAAGACGTGCCGGAATTGAACTCCCGACCCACGCATTGAATAGTATAAGTCAACTGTCGTCGGCTAGGTTTATTCTCAAGAATAAACAATGTTTTGATAACATTTAGTTTAAGCCGGCAAAAAGTTGGTCGTGGATTCAAATTCAGCAGTGGTAATTTAAAAGCAGAATGAGGATAGAGATATAAAAACAGATCACAGAGAACAGAGTTGACAGACACTGTAAAAATATGTAAAATAATTATTTGTTCACAATTTAATGATATTTATTCCTATTTTAATTTTTGTTTACAGGACAAGGCAAAACGCAGGTATAGGCAGGCAGCCACGCAAGTCAGAACTTGTGTTTCTCGAGCCATCCCCTTCGTACTGTGAGCCAGATGTCACGACTGGTTCGTTTGGTACTCATGGAAGACACTGTAATAGGACATCTAGAGGTAATGTGGGACTAATGTGGCTCTCTTTTTTTTTGATGTAAAATACATTATTTTATCTGAACTCATTTAAAATTTTAAAAAAAGGTTCAAGCGAAGGTAGAACAATTATTTAATTTCCAATGAATGGTCAGAAAATACAAAAAAAAAACGATATAAAAAATATATATTTTATTATTTCAAAATAATAAAATATATTATATTTATAAAAAATATATTTTACTATTTCAAAACAAAGTGATATGGGAGTGAAAGTGGGTGACATGAATGTTACAGCTACAGTGTAACATTCCCACAGTGGCGTTGAGATCCACTACTCAACATACATTGCCTCCATTCGGTGGAAAGTGGGAACAGAGTGTCTTAACACTAAGGATTTCCTCTTCCTACCCTGCTGTGGGCGGGATACTGCTTGAAGCTGATTTGATTTAATTTTGATGTTTTCATTTAATTTACAGGCGAAGACGGGTGTGAAACACTGTGCTGTGGACGCGGCTACAACACGGTCAAAACGGAAGAAGAAACGAAATGCCACTGTCGCTTCCACTGGTGTTGTCGAGTGTCGTGCGACAAGTGTGTCATCAGGAACGAAGTTCACATTTGTAAATAAGAGCCATCTAGCGACGAGAAGCTGAAGTGAACTTTTATAGTTTAACTTTAATTTTATGTTATGCGAGCTGTAATATAGCCCATAGCCTGTAACGTTCCTCGATATATGAACTATCCACCACAAATATATTTCTTCAATTATCCGTCGAACCAGTAGTTTCTGAGATTAGCACGTTCAACCAAACAAACTCTTCGGTTTTATAAAGTTATGTATAGATACAAAATGTAAGTGGCATAAATGTTTTGTAAAACTTAATAAATTTTGTAAATTTTTACTACGTTTTAATAATATTTTTAAACTGTATTTACTATTTAAAATGTATTAAATGAGTTGAAAAAATTGCCACTCTACTTTGTTGATATTCTTTGTAATTACAAGTTTTTTGTCTTTGATTTTATTATTAACAAACGAGCATGTACTTAACATATTTATTGGTAGCACATAAGGGCATTTTTTTTTCATCTTAAACATTTTTTTTAAATTAATCAATAATATTTTCTTCTTTATATTATTTTAGTTTTAAAGAACAACACTTTTCTAGCATAATATATAATACGTCTTTTCGCCCAGTAAAATACGCCTTTATATTTTAATATAAAATATATTAACCTATACAAAATTTGGGTATATATCTATTTAAGAAATTTAATGTTATAAATTAAAAGTTCTCATAAAACATATATCTTATTAACATATGATTCGTTGAATAAGAGAGTACGAAAAAGATACTTATTTATCTGCTAACTTTCATATTTTGAATTTTCATTTCTTTAAAAAAACTTTTCTTTTTAAATTGTCTCACATGTATAGATTTTTTTTATTGAGACACGACTGCGGCACATTATACTTAAAAGTTAAAATATGTTATAATAATCTTATTAGTAATAATTTCTAAAAATTAATTATTATATGTATCTAAATAAAAAATATCACTTTCCATACAACTAAGTACTTAATAATGCATTCCGTAGTTTAAGCCTAACTTATTCATATCATGATATTGATGACTTTTAAATAAACTTTTTTCACTTGTTGTCATTGTTTTATTGTACCTTTCGTTTTGGTTTTTATTAAGAATAAATAATACAATTGACTTAATAAAGAGGCCGTCGTGGAAAGGGCAGAAGCGTCCGTAAATGCGACAATTGTGGGTTCGATTCTCACTGATTACAAACTCAACACTCAATGTCTTGAAAATTGGGTGATGAATGGAGAATAAGGAGTCTTAACAATAGCCTTCTGTTCAGGACAGTGTGTAGATGGGAAATAAATATTTATATAATGCATAAATTATAATACCATATCTATGAATATATTACGAAAACGGTAAAATAAAATATTCCAAAATAAAACAAAGGTTAGTTCTATATATGAACTTTATCATAAACAAAACTGGTGGCTTCGTTAAAACTTATTTCAAAGGCCATTTCAATTCCAATTGAAATTCATGTCTCAGAAACTTTTAATGACGAGACGAGACTTCAACTTCGTTCCATTTGTTTTAAATTTCGATGTTTCTAAGGCAAAGAACGATATTGTTTTATCAAATATAATGTGGGATTTCTATTTTCATTTCACGAATTTTATTTAGACAACTGTCGTTAATGGTTTATATGTTTAATCTACTAATCGTATACATACAATACATCCAGTTACGCGATCTCCGGCGAGGAACAGTAATTAATTATTATATATTGATATATGTTTATACATATAAAATAAACATTGCACCACATTTGTGTCGATGCACTTAATTCCACTTAAATTTTAGTTGACATTTACCGCCGATACATAAATTCATGCAATCTGAAATCATGAAATAAATCTATGCATGTGATAGTTTGTACGTAATAAATTAAACTTGACAACGTGCCGTAAACTACGCGTAAAATAAATCCAAGCGACAAGTAATCAGATACAGGCAATTATTCACCAAAACGAGATTTATATGCAAACGAAATGTTAGTTCTTCTTTATTTTTCTTAATCCTTTTTTGTTGCATATATGTGTAGATATAAATATTTCTTATAGGTCTTATTTCTACGTTTAAGTGCTTTAAAAGATGTATGCAAGAAAATATAATCGTATGTTTTATCATAAACGACTCAGTTATTTTTATAAAAGATTATATTAAAATTTAATTTACGTTCAAAAATCTACGTAGAATATATTTATAACGCTTCTTATTTATCTGTCACTTTGACATCAACTTAATTTTACCAAACTTCATAGCTCATAGTTCGTAATTCAATTTCAGTCTCTTATTTGTTTATGTAGTTTGTTGTGAATTTTTCAATTAAAATAACTAAACATTTTGTTGAATTCAATGTAATTTTATAAAAATGCCGAAACCAACATGTGTTCAGTGCAACAGTAACGATTCATTTCTTTGGCGAAGTGCAGAAAACGGTCAAATATGCAACGAATGTCACTTAGCAAACACAGTGAAAAAAGAGACAAAATCTGAGGGTAACACAATAAAAAGTGAAGGTGACGATAAAAAGGAGGAAAAAGAAGAAAATGAGAGTAAAAATGGAAAAAGTGAAGGTGAAGCTACCCCTGCAAAAGCGACTGGAAAAGGCACAAGAAAAAGTACTCGATTGACGCGATATAAAGCTAAAACTCCGGCCCCAGCGTCATCTAAGCCCGCGGCGCCTCGTGGGAGAGGCCGCAGGAGTATCTTTAAAAGACAACCTTTAAAAGCTCCAACTGCCACAGCTACAGTTGTGACAAGTGATTATTTATTCTTTAAGGTAGGAAAATCTCAAATTACTCAAATTTTAGTTACATAAGAAAATTTTAATCAAGTTGACAAATTATTATGTCCAATAATTAATGCTGCAGTTACAATCATTAAATATTTAATTTAATTATGTATTTTCATTTCATGCTTCATCCCATATATAGGAGAGTAAACAGAGAGTACCTAGTATCTGACTGAATATCATTTATCAATAGAGAAAATAAGAATAACTGATTTTCCAATCTAACTCACAAACATCACTTTTACTCCAGAATGGTTTCAATTATGTATCAATTTTCATTTTATTTATTAGGGTACATATATGCAAGTTGGTGACATAGTGTCCATGATAGATGTTAATGGAGATACATATTACGCTCAAATAAGAGGATTTTTAACTGACCAATATTGTGAGAAGAGCGCTGTCATAACCTGGTTGCTACCTACAAAGGCTAGCCCACCTCCGGAAAAGGGATTTGATCCAGCTACTTATATTATAGGTATATAGCCTCAGCATAAATTACACTAAAATATTTTTTCTTTTTAATACATAATAGTTGTTCACAAGGAATATTTTTAGATATTTTGAAATTAGTAGATCATTTTTAGCTCAAAAATCATCTGGTTGGTATTGATAAACAGTAATAAAAGAGGTAAAAAATCTGTCTGCTCATGAAATATGTTTCCATATATAAGATAATGAAAAAAATTTTTTTTAAATCAAAGAAATAAAAAAATCTCAATTCCCATAATCTTGACACTAATATAATTAATTCTTACAAATATGTTGATATTAAATATTAAAAAAAACATGAAGATGCTGGAAAGCGATTTTGTCATACCTCAATAAAAGTCTCTTTTGATAAACAACAAGATTGCTTTCTCGCCTCAATATATTTTAAATTACATATTATATTTTAAACTTAAATATTGCAAAATTTTGGAATAAATTTCATATTATTTTATATTGAAATATTTTTATTTTTAAAAACATTTTTCTTTTGTCCCAGGCCCTGAAGAAGATCTGCCAAGAAAATTAGAATATATGGAATTTGTAATGCATGCTCCGTCTGATTATTACAAAGCTAGCAACACTCCCTATCCCCTTACAGATACAGAATTGAATAATTATAATGGATTTATTTGGACAACACTTGAATCTAAAGAGAGAACATAATAATAAAAATTCTTACTAATTTTTTTTCTTTAACTTACATACTGCATCCCGCATATAGCCAGATAGGCAGAGGGAACCAAAAATTAAGACATTACATTCCGCACATATATGACAGAAAATAATACCATTTTTTTATTACCCGAATGAGGGAATCAAAATACTTTTTTGCCTCCAAGAACCGACCGAACCCACAAATGTCGCGCTTACAGAGAGACTGACGCCACGACACGTTCTTAGAAAAAACAAAATAATTAACTTAATTTTAATTTAAAGCTTAAATTTTTACATCTATTACATGCTCAAAAAAAATTATAAATTTTATATAATATTGCAAACAATTGAAGTAATTTTAATTATTCAAATTTCTAATATGAGATAAATCCTAACTAAAGGCTTTTTTTTAATTTCATATTTGAATGTTAACATTTTATTCATATAATAAAAGTTTTCGAATAATGAAACTATATGCTTAATAAAATAGTAGTGAAGAGTACACTTTAATGAACGCTATTTTGTATTCTTTTTTTACAAATTTTACTTTTAATCACAGTGTAAATATAACAATTACATTAATAACTCGGTAAAAAAACAAAGCGTATTTCTTAAAAAAAGAGAAACACATTTTTAAGTTTAATAAGCCACGGTTTTACGTACGTTATTTATTTTAATAACAATAATTACTGCAGTATTTTTTTAATAAACGAAAAGAAATAAAATCTGTTAGTGTCAAAAGTAAATTGGCTTATGTCAATGTCACTCTCAATTGCTCTGACATAAAGCATGTTTTATATCGAAGCCGTATTTTGAAGTCTGTTTAGTAAATAGTTTCCAATATATTAGGTTTAATATTTATTATTAAGAAATATTTGGTGAACTACTAAATAAATTACAAAATATTAATAAAGAAATTAGTAATTATTCCTGAAAATGAGTCGCAAGGAAGCTTTATCATCATTCATTCAACAAATTCACGGCCGTCCAGTAGTCGTTAAACTTAACAGTGGTGTCGATTATAGAGGTAAAATTTATTGAAACCTTGATTTTAAATGCACTTCCTTTAATTTAATTTTGGCTATATTACAATATTTATATTTTTATTATCTTCTTATATGTTAGGTCATGAAAGTTTAATAACCTTCAAGTGTTTGCTTAATGTAAAATAAATTGTAATATCTATAATTAGAATGTAACTTAAGTTACTTCTTGCTATTTATCAATCTTTGCAGGCTTAATCTTCTGTTCTTTGCCTACCTGCCTTCATTATAAATATTATATACTCGATGGCAGGATCCAATGCCTTTTACCACTGTAAAGCCCAAGAACTAACATCATTATTTTTATATCTCAGCACTCATAGGCAAAAGTGCCCTAGAAGAAAACTCAATACAGTGGAACATTGATTTCCCCTACTCAATAATGTCTCAAATTAGAAACATAAATTTAGGACAATAACTTTAGATTCTCTCTGCTTTATTTAAAATATACAATATATATTTATATTCCAAAAGAATTGTGTTCTTTGATAGTCTCAGTTAAATGTTTATGAACTGTTCAAATTAAGGTTATACTACTTACTGCCTTTAAACATGTTTACTTGTAAAACATTGCATCAACACACTCAAGCCCATCATTATTTGTCCTGTCGTATGTTTATTGATGAACGTGAGGTCAGCCTTTGTTAACAATATTTTATGATACATTTTGTTGTGCGAATTATTAATTTACTTTTATAGGTGCTCAGTAAATAAAGACTTAATGTGATAATTTTGTATTGTTTTGAATTTTCATAATTCTAATAATAATTGGAAACATTATTTTTTTATTATATTAAATAAAATATTTAAATAACCTTTTGTGGTGGCTTTTCTTTAATGTTATTATAGATAAATAGTTTTTTTTAATCTTTGTAATAGATTTTTTAACATTGTATTTTTGCATAAATTTATTGATTTAACTATTTAATTTGACTAGTAAATTTATATTTGCCTTTAAGAGAAAACATAACGTTTTGTTTGCTTAATAATGCAGAAGTTACATGATTAATTTTAGCTTTACACTGTATCCTACATACAGCAGAGTAAGCAGAACAAATACTCTCATCTCATCAGTCTTAGGGCACTGTTTCCACCACTTTCCTTTGAATTTTAGAGGCATAACACATTGAGTGGAGGAATTCAATGCCACACTTGGCCTTATTAAGAAAATGAAAATTTACTCGAGCGAATACATTCTCATGTAGTCCAACATGTTGAATTTCATCAACCTTCCAAGAGCTTTCTGACTGTCCCATAACACACCCAACTTATGGTTATAATACATATTATATTTTTATTTCTCAATTACAGGAGTACTTGCATGCTTGGACGGTTACATGAACATAGCCTTAGAACAAACTGAAGAATATGTCAATGGACAATTAAAGAATAAGTATGGAGATGCATTCATAAGAGGGAATAATGTCCTTTATATAAGTACACAGAAAAGACGAATTTGATCTTAAGTTTACATTTAAATTTAAACTTATTTTTTTTAATTAACTTTTATTATAAAATAAAAAATATGAGAAGATATAACACTTTATTTCTTAAAATAAAACTTAAACTTATAACTAAATTAATATAAAATATTATACAAAATATTACTCTTTAATATTCATACTTTGCATTTTTATCAGCACCGCTGTATGTGTATGAAAACTTTACATCACCAAATTTCTGAAATCAAATTGAAAAAAATTATCACAAAAATAAGCTTGTTTCTTTTTTTAATACTATGCAAAGCCTTTAAAATATAGCTAAAGTCTTTCTGTACCTTATTTTCAGAATAGCCTTCAGGTCCTTTTCCATTTCCCAAATCGGCGATTAATTTCTCTCCTCTAACTCCATATTTGTTTTGGAAATCTTCTCTTGCATTTTTACCAGCATCTGGATTGAAAGGCACGTCTACTTTATAATTTAAAATCCTCGGGTTAAACAATGGCGCCCAAAAATTGGAATACAAAATACACTCGTAGCACATTAAAGTAGATAATAAAACTAAAACTTTTAAGAACATTTTTACTAAATAATAATAATTATTATTATTAAATTTAAAATGTAGCACAGTCTAAGTGATGTTTTAAATACGAATGATCTGAAGGAAATACGCGCTCATACGATAATATTGTAAACATAAATATGAATTATAGTCTGTTGACGAATAGTTTTGTTGAACGCGCTAACTGGTTTCAAGGTTTTTTTTGGAATACATGCTTGTATTTTTAAAGAAAGAGTAATTTCCGCATATTAATAATGTATATCCTCGTAAAGGGATAGTGCGCTATATATTGCTAGGTCATAAGGCTTTTTTTTTTAAATATGAATATAAAATTGCTATAAATTGAAATATAATTTTTATTTTAATAATTTAATTGATAAAATGAATTGCATATAAGTTCCTTTATTTTGTAGGTATAAATTCAAGGTGGCAACTTCATAATGACGGCAGTAGAACAAATTCTATGGGAACTATGATATTGAAATATAAAATTTTACTATAAATAAAGCACTTACTTCATTTGTAACTGTGACAACAAAGTAAGTCGATATACATATATAGTGCCTATAGAAGAAGCATTGAACAAAAATATTACTTGTATGTTTTGGTTGGGTAAATAAAAATATTTTAATCAGTCAGTGTGACTGTAACGCGTCGGGTTTGATCTCCACTCGAGGAAGTGAAATCGAGGCAAAGCGCGGCGTTAAGTTCTGCCAGTCAAGTCGCAATGCTTCCAGAGTTCGGCAGAAAGTGGGAAATGGAGTGTCTTAACACTAGGTTCCCTCTGCTTACCCTGCTGTGTGCGGGATACAGCGTGAAGCTGATTTGATTTTAAACCAGTATATACTTATCATCACAGGCTATACACCTTAACCGTGATATTTGTTAGTTAGACGGTAATTTGAACGTTATTTAGAACGCATAAATATATATAAATAAAAAATGCACAAAGAATTTTTATAAAATTTATTTAACAAAACAATTTAAATGTTCTTCCTTAAACTACTAGTTTAAAGGTTAATTAACATAAAGACATGTTATAATTATTTATATCATAATACAAAAATATAAATTTAATACATATATTTCTTTTATAATACTTAATTTGAGCTTTTGTTTATATATGTGGGGTTTTTTTATTATATAATTAATTAATGAATTCCTTCTAAAGGTGAATATGATTTGTACTGATATAACTCTGGTCCTCCATAGCCATATAATAATTTTCCTTTGCCATTTTCGTCATAATATGGATACCGGTATTTTGGCCTGAAAATTTTAATTTATTTTTTATTTTGGTTGCTCTTCTTCTCACCATAAGGAAGAAGGAAAATCATTTAAGTATAAAAGTTCCTTCAAGTAGGGATCAAAGCCAAAAGTGACGCTGGGACACAAAGCTCGCGACTGTAAACGCGTCAGGTTCGATTCCCACTCCAGGAAATTAAATATTTTTATTTTCATTTCTCTGGAAACAAAGCACCGCACAGCGTACTGCGCACCGCAGAACTTATCTGCGACTCAATACGCAATGCTTACAGAATTCGGCCGAATGTGGATGACGGAAGTATCTTAATGGGAACGGAGCGTTTTAACACTGGGTTCCCTCTGTCTACACTGCTATGTGCGGGACACAGTGTGAAGCTAAAAAAAGGGATTGAATCCATATCCATCAGATGTACAGTTAGATATGCCCACCCACTATGCCATGATGACCTCTACATTCTTATTCAATATAATATATTTAAAACTAATAAATCAGTATATTAGTAAGAAACCTTTCAAAATATTGGAAGTTTGGTGCACGAGGTTGAGGAACTGTCGAGTCTGTTGTGATGACGAGCGACAACACCACTACTAGCTGCAATTATAAAACGTTTAAAGACATTATTGCCATTATATAAAAAACTTTATTTACATTTTTTTATATCTACGTGTTGACAAACTCCATCTAGTATCTATATCGGTTACCTTTCCCCGTATAAAATATAAACCTAAGATAACGCAGATCTATATGTATAAAATTTTAATTGCATAGATGGTGTCCAAAACACGTTACTTCATTACGCAGACAGTATTAGTATTAAATATGAGTTTCACGATATGGTCGACTGTCGACTAAAATAGCTGTGCAGATTTGATTTCAGGATTTTTCTTACTTTTGATTATTTTCTTCCCGAGTGAGCAATACAAAAAACTTCAGGACAACCACGATACGTCGAGCGTATTAACAAACATTCTGTTCTATACTTTTTGCACAAGTTCGAGATTGATTTTTTGAGAAGCGTAATTAAGCACTGCGTTTCGTCTTACTAAAGCAAAAATATAAAAATATGTAACATTATAGGTAAACAATACGTGGATAACGATTTGTATTTTACATTAACAAGCTTTGAAATAATCTCTATAGGATGGAGGTTTTCATTTAAGTGATGCCAATATTATATTTTATATCAATACATTCTAATTCAGAAAAATTCACAATAAAATTAAAAGAAAACTTTTTAAATTATTTCTGCGGGGAATACATTCAAAGTATACTTTAAATGGTAAACCAGACTCAAATCTAGGAATGACAAATATAATGTAATTACTGCCATCTTGTGGAAAATGTGGTAAACATATTATGTACCAAATGTTGTATCTGTAGATACTTCTGCCATCTATTGAGTAATAGCAAGCTTATATCACATCGTCATGCGAAATTTAAAATTATAAAAATAAAAAATCACAAAAGTTTCAAGTACTGTTTAGAATAATTAAAAATAATTTATTCACATTCATACAAACTCTCCTAAGGCGTGTATTAACTTAAATTAAAACGTGTAAATAGGTAATAACGTAATTATAAATGAATGTATGTACAAATTTGTAATAACTACATAATATATCTCATCATTTATTTAAATATTGTCTAATATTAAAAAAAATCGTTTATTCAGATATTTCAATGTCTATTTATTTTTTCTTACGCTTGAAATCCAAAAATCTGGCATGAACATATTAATAATATAGACAATAGTATCGAAAATAAAAATAAAAAATGACATACATATTGCAAAACACTCCTTTCACAAGGACATGTTGCGTTAAAACATAAACCATAAATAAGTATATGTACAAACTTTCAATAAACTATAATTTAGAAATCAATATTAACTTACCATAAAAACTAAAAAAGTTCCACACTTTTGCATTGTAATATATTTTATATTCCCGCTGAATACAAGCTGTCAAACTTTTTTTTTTATTTAATTCAATAAATCCAAAGCACAAACTCTTACGGCGTACGTGCGCCACTGAATATAGCGGTTATAAAACTAGTCGGTACTCGGTAAGTAGAAAGTGTGCTTCGAATACTAATGATTCTTCGTAACCCACTTAAGCCAGCTTTGTTTCTTTGACCTTGAAAGATAAGTAGCCCATAAGTTACATTTTTGATATTTTTTTCTTTTCTTGACAAGCAACCCTCTTGTTTGTAGCCACAGAGTTGCAGAACTTTATGAGAGAAAGGTCTTGATGATCTCACAAAAAATATTTATAAAGTTTAACTGTTCAATGTTTTAAAATTGAGAAATTCTAAATGTAGGTAAACGAAGCACTCTAAATGTTTACTAATAGTATTACTTTAGCCGCTAGCAGATCTGACAGAAGTCGAATAATCTATTCATGCATTTTACTTCTGCGAAACGCTGTTCCCATATTCATTCTTATATGTTTAATTTTAAAAACGCGGGCGAAGCCGCAAATAAAACCTAATATTAATCAAGGAGCGCGGTATCGCGCTCCGTCTGGCAAGTATGGCAGACGGAGCGCGATAGCGCACTCCTTATATACTTTAAAGTCTGGTTTTTCGAGTGGCGCGAAAACTTTTTTTTTTTTTTTTTTATGGGAGAGGACAAGGCAAACGAGCGTTCGGGTCACCTGATGGTAAGTGATCACCGCCGCCCACGACCCCATGCAACACCAGAGGAGCCACAGGTACGTTGCCAGCCTTTAAGGTGAAGATGAAGGGCACCGGGGCCCGGCATTACCTAATGCGAAACGCAGTGGCAAGGGCCACTACTTCACGCCGGTTTTAAATGCCGGGGGTGGTATTAAATCCGGTCGAGTCTGCCCATGCGTGTTGCCATTACTGGCGACGTGACTCTTCCACACGTACTTTAGTCGCCTCTTACGACACCGACAGTACCAGGGTGATCCTATTCTAAGCTGGGACCACACATATTTTCTGTCCCCATTTAAAAACTATTAATGATATATAATATTCATTTATTTAGTTAATAAAAAAACATTAACACTTCGACTGCATAATACCAATACCTATAATTTAATAATAAGTTTTATTTAATAATAAATTAATGTAATTTACAAAACACACCGTCAAGTCCCCGTAGTCCCGCTACAACCGTTCGAGAAGTGAAAGTAAACGACCTAATGAGCTTACATCATACTAGAACATTTCTTGTGTCGGCCTCGGTCATTGCTTTAAAGCATTATTTCATAAGCCTAGATCACATCATTTACTTATTGCTATTAATTAATGAAGTCATTTATTGAGTCAAGAGTACAATATTAAATAAACAATTACCACTACTGATTGTAGAGCTAATATTTGGCATGTATTCGAAGTGTAGAGAGGACTGAGAATGTCTTGAAATTCTTAGAGGTACGAGAAAAAAAGAGAATTTTTGGTTTTGGGGTAATGAGTGAGCTGTAGCTCCACCAATTAACACGCTGTTTCAATTTCTGACTATAAGTGGAAAACCGAGTATATTGACCTGTGTCAACTCTCTCTGCCTACCGATATATTTGGCAAGATGCTTGAAAGCCTTATGTTATAAAAATTTCTCTTTTTTTCTCGTACCTCTAAGAATTTAGAGACATTCTCAGTTCTCCCTACACATCGAAAACATGCCAAATCTTAGCTCTACAAAATATAGGTTGCGTGCCTACCACTAAATATCACTTAAGTGGGTGTAAATAAGAGCTAACACTAAGAATAAATAGGCAGTTTTAAATATACTTTTGGATTTAAACAATAATTGTTGATTACATTTAAATTTCAAGTGTTTTTAAGGAAATAAATAAACTAGAAATAATTTATTAATGAAGTAATTAGGAAAATAAGCTTACAAAAATATTATCGTGAATAATAAATGAATCGCCATATATAGTATATATTTTTTATTTCTTTAAGAAATTACAAATGACTAGAGAACGTCTAACATTCTAATATACTTTTTAATAATATTTCTACAAAATGCATAATGCATAAAAAAAATGATTATAACATGTATTTATGAACTAATATTTTTAACACATCAGTTTATTTAAAACTATTTTTTAAAACGAATTAATATAAAATAATTCTAACTGACTTACGTATTATAATAAGATATTCGATTGGTATTTTAAATTAATTAACTAATTAACGGGATTTATTTAATTTTATTTAACGGGAACTTATCAGAGAGTTCATGTTAATAATAATAGTGGAGTACATAAATGAGAATGTTTGAAGGCGCAACACAGCTATTATATAGCTTATTAATTATATTTAATTAGTTACATTATTATAAGAATTTAAATGTATTATTACTTTCTATAAATATTCTATATTCTTTTATTTACTTTTAAGTATGTAAAACACCCTCACAGTAGCTTTATAATATTATTAAATTTTAGGAGTATTAATAATATAATTATGATATTATATTTATTAAATCTAAATAATTTATTTGAAATTAAACACTCCTTGAGAATCCAAGCCACAACTATCATTTGCAATGAAATTAGCTGTCAGTTTCCACAATAACAAATAATTTTGTTTCCTCTTACGTTTTTTATGGATATAGTATGACGAGCAAAGAGAACTCTTCGGATGTTAAATAATGGAAAAGTGTGTAAATCATTTTAATTTTTCCACTTCACTTCTTCAAGTGAGAATCAAACCCACAACCATCGTTTACAGTTAACTACGACCCCACTGAGACGAGACAGACTCAATCTGTTTAATTTATTAATTAAAATTAATAAGTAAAAATATCTATATATATATATATTATCACAATGTTTATATCTACTGCATATATATATATATATATTTGAATATTTTATTATTAATAATAATAATTATTATTTTTCTTATTAAATGCAAAAAATTTATATATTAAGAGAATAAAACAATATAAGTTTTTTGCCTAATATCTATCTATGTGAGAAGCTGCTTGATTGCTGCTATTATATTGCTTTATATTGCTGCTGCCAAAGTAAGTTATTTTTAAATATAAAAAAAAATCTTTTCATTATGTCATAATGAAAAGATTTTTTTTTATAATATATATAATAATTCATAATTATTCAAATTCCCAATAATTCTTAATAATCTAGGAAAAGCTATTATAAATATTTAACAATATAATAAGTCAATATTAGCACCAAAGCTGAATTACATACTTCTAATTTATTTTGTTTTTTTTTTAATTAATTTACAATATATCACGGAATAATTAAGTTGTAGGTTAATTTAGGATTAAAAAAAAAGTAACTGTTTTTCTTACTTTGAAAACAGTAGTCTTAGATATAGTTTAATTTTAGATTTAATTAGTACTGCAATAAAAAAAAATATTAATAGAAGTTTATATTTAAAAATCGTATTTTTTTAACGCTCCAACTGAAGCCCTCGTAACTATACGGCTTAAATTATGAAAATATACGTTTGCTATATTTACATAATAAAAGTAATTAATAGATAAATGTAATATATTAAAATTGAGGATTTTCTTGGACCTATTACAAGAATAAATTTAAAATGAAGCGAAATTAAATTTTGCTAAATGTTACTTTCACTCATAATTCATATTAAGTGACAGGATTCAAGCAGATCACGATAAATTGAACTAAAATCTAAATTTAATTATCCAGTTACTGGAAAATTAAATGTCTATTATATTCCATTCACATCAACTTACTAAGTTTAGATCGGCATAAACCTCAAATTGAGTCATCCCTATCAAGGAATAACATTCAAATTACTGAAAATTTCCATTCAATTCCATTCACTCATTCATTCAGCAAGTTTCATAATCTTGCCGATTCTTTAATTGTCACTTGCCATGTGATATTCCCATCAATTGTCCTCTATAATCGACGTAATCCATTATTTGTTGTGAAATAGTTCTTTTACGTATCAACATCGCGGCCGCCTGTTCAAATTTGTGTTGATTCCTTCTTATGTAAGCCATTGTATCTGTCACCATGTTTTGTAATTTTTCCGGATTGATTTCGTCCATTGCACATTCTTCCATTAGTGGGGGATTAAATCTATAGTAGTTGCCTGGTGGTAGTAAATCGTTCATAACTAAATGTACACCTGGAATTAAATTATTAAATATATATTTTTGATGAAGTAACAATAGAAAAATTGTTTTCTTACGTATTTATGACCTTATATGGCATACTGTTTATATGGACAGCTCTAATTGAACAAATAAACATATCAATAACCAAGATTTAACATTACCTTCAGTATCAGTAGCAGAATCTAAAATCTTATTAAACTTGTCCTTCCAGCTTGTTCCAGAACTTTCTTTTCCAAGACCTTTACTCAATAATTGGTAATCCAAGTGTTTATTCAACGCCTTGCCCGTACCAACTGATATGACTGTGCCATTTTTGATTGTATCTGCACCAAATAATAGCTTGGCTTCATGGAGACCTACACCAGTAGGATTGTTTACCATTATGCCGCCATCCTGTAAAACAAAAATTATATATTTAGAATAAAATTTGTAATCTCATTCATTTGAAAATTTTAACGTTTTCACAAAATAAATACAATTCCTGGGTAGTTGTGCCTGTTTATTTTTTTTGCTAATATTATAGAAAATAGTAATTTTCAATCATATGAAAGCTATTTAAATTAATTAAAAAAAAAACCGACCTGGTGCACGAGCCCGTCGAGCGTGAACTCCGTGAAGTAAGTGGGCGCGGCGGCAGAGGCGCGCACCGCATGCCAGAGGCGCGCTTGGCTGCTGCCCGCGAACACGGAGCGCACGCGAAACCCGCACGAGTACGTGCGGAACAGGTAGGGGGCCAGGCGAGAACCCGAGTTCACCACGCACGACACTAGCGCCATCTGTTTGTGAGGAAATAGTGTAAGTCATTTCAACATAAAATAAAGAATGACAATTATCTTAACACAAAGATTTTTTCACTTTCATAGAAAAAATGCTAAATTTAACTTTACCAATTTAATTTTACCAAGAATATATTAATTTAAGAAGGAAAATCAAATTCAACCCTAACCTTAGGTGTGTTATGTCTATTACATTCAGTTAGAGTACAATCTTTGAGGTTCTCTTGAAGTAGCTTCTCCCACGCGTCCGTATCATAGTAAGAATGTGTCCATACTAGCCTGGATGTACCTAAAAATAATATAAAATAAAATAATAAAATTGTATTCTTCATTTTAGGAATAAATCGAGGCAGTTCCGAGCAGTGGGACAACGTCTCTCAGTAAACGCAACAGTTAAAAGGTCGATTCCCACTCGGAAGAATGTATTATTTTCACTTTTCGGCTCTAGTACAAAAGTACTGCGTTAAATTTCGCCACTAAAAACGAAATATCTTTTGAATTGGACAGTGCGTGGGGAACTGTGTCTTGGCACTAATTAGATTTTCAACCTACCCTGCTGTGTATAATCATATAAAATATAAAAAAAATGAAAATCCATTATATAATTCCTCATTACAACTAATCCGTAACATTTCAAAGGTCATCTGGTAGAGATTGCTTAAAGCAACAAGACTGCTTTTGCAAACGTGTTTACCTTTTTGCTATTTATATTTTTCATGTTATGTTTTGTGCAATAAAATTTATCTATTCTATGTATATACTTACCACCAATAAGAGATGTATTTCCAAACATCTGTTTAGATAGTGTTAGATACATCTGATTAGCTGTTTCTAATGTTCCGGCTCCACTTGCTGTAATTCAAACAACAAAGAATATATTTACAATAATCTAATATAAAATAATACTGACAACGAAACTATACTAAAAACTCTAAAATAAATATATATTCATATAAATATATAATAAAAATCTTATACTGACCTATCACAGCTGCTATTATAGCACCAGTACTAACTCCTATGATATAATCAAACATGTCTTGGACTTTTCTGCCACTTAATTTCTCTAAATGCCTCAATATTTCTATTGCAATGATTCCTCTTATACCACCGCCGTCGATGGATAAAATGTTTGGACCCCTGCTTTTTGTAGGACCCATATAGCCTAATAATGCTAAAGCCTAAAAAAAAGATAAAAAAGATATAGTTAGGTAAAGCAAAATGTCCGTATTTTTTTCTTTTCTTATGTTCATGCTACATCCAGCATACAGCAGGGTAGGAGGAATGAACAGTGTACACTCCATTCCCCAATTTCGTCCGAACTTAAGAGACTTTGGGTGTTTAGTTGTGGAACTCAACTTCACCCCTCGCGCTTGTGTCCTTACCAATTTTATATAAATATATTAAATAAAATTGTTAAGATCAAACAAACTTACATAATCAAACTGAAATTAAATATGTACATATATTTATATCATCTGTGATACAATATTACAGATTAAATAATAATTACTTAATTTGTCTCTATAAATTTCCTACAACAATATTTAGCAAAGTATTGACTGTTACTTTAAAATTGATATACACTTTAATTTAAAATATAAAAAGAAATTACCTCATTCACAAACCCTTTCACTTCTTTAGTATTTTCATTGTCATTTTTCTTAAGTTTGTGCTGTACCCGCAATAATGCTCGGACTGCTCCTTCCTAATATAAAAAAATATATATAAATATACATATATCAGCCATTTATAAATTTTTAGATTTAATTAATTTAGAAATTAAATGATCAATTTTATATTTTTTAAATATATCCTAAATAGAAGGAATCTAAAGTTAAGACACCAGTCTCCTAGTGTACCACCATCGTGTAGATTGCTGGAAAAAAAAAACGCCACATTTGCTATAAGAGCGAAGATTTACTCCTACAAGTTGAAATCAAACAGCCACTCGCCTCGACGGTTACTACTAATAAAAGTAATATTGTAATGTTGAAAATATAAAAATTACCTTAATAGCATAGTCTCTTGATTCAGGATACTGTTGCAAATGCTCAATAAAATGTTCAGTTCTCCTCAACAAGCATTCGGGTGTTTCCGCTGTTACAATTGCTGATATAACATAGGCCGTACGAGAATGGATTGAAGTCTGGAACAATTGAATAGAAATTTAAAAATATTAATTTTAAATCATGTTTGTAAATTAAGTTATGTGAGAACTGGTTTCACACAAGGTTTCTTTGCCTACCCTTGCTCTATGTGGAATACAGAGTGTAGCTGAAAAACAAAATAAAGTATATTTTCCATTCAATTGAAAATATACTTTATTTTGTATTTCAGCTACAATTGTATCCAACACATAGTACAGTCAGCAGAGAAAACTAGTGTTAAGACATTACAATTTAAGACATTTTCTAGACACAAGAAATTATTTATTTCTATAAGTGGGAATCGAATCCACAACCGTCGCTTTTTCAGGTAGATACTCTATGCCACTGTTCCACAGTGCCCTCGTAAAATTCAATATAATAACTTTCAAAATAAATTACAACAAAAGAAAAAGGATTACATAGTGCAGTGGGTCATTTTGTGAATTTATTAACAACGGAATCACTCATTACTTCCTAAGTAATATTTAAATTATTGTCATTTGAATAAATAGAATAGTAGCATTCCCAAAATATAAAATATAAGATGCAAAGCAGAAAATACAGTGTCTTAGTAATAAAATGTTTCTGCTATTCAAGATTTAGTCATGTGTAAAATAAAATAAATAATAATAATACATTAAACAAATATTTTTTCTTATTGCATTAATCTCATTGTATATTATATATTATCTGTGGCATACAAAATTTCAATATCTCAAGGATGTATTCAATACATGATGTGTACTAGAAAACACCACTTGAACTACTTTTATGTCATTACTCTTCAGTTAATATACAATCTATAACAGTTATAGGCTTATTTAAATTTATTACATGTAAAAGTTATTTAAAAAATTACAAATCATACTGTTTACTTCAAAAATAATATTAAAATATTATGATATTTAGTTACTATTACATACATCGGTACACAAAAATGTTGTTTGCTCATATGCACAGGGACACAAAAAATCTAACTCAAATAATGAACAATAGCAAGGACATAAGACAAAAAATTTATATGTATCTATGTATATAAATAGCAGTGAGCGTTTTGTGGGTTTTTTGTCCATTCGGGTGCATTATTTTCATTTTCACTCCATTTTTACTCTAGTAAACAAATAAAATGTGACGTTAGCTTCCACCTATCAACATACAATGTCTTGAAAATTAGACAGAAAGCAGGGAATGGAGTGTATTTCAACACTAAGGCCCTCTGCCTCCAACATTTAGTGAGATCAGGATAAAACAATCTTTTTTATAGTTTTTATTGAAACATTTAGTTAGAATGTTTATCTTAAATCCATTTATTTATATTTTCACACCTTTCTTTATTATCTGTCACTTGCCCAAACATGCACTTTGCATGACACTTTCACTCATTCAACATAAAATAACAACATGAACATTTAAAAACAACTGATTATTAGATAGTGTCAGTAATACAGAAGTGTTAAAAGTTATCTCAGAAGTTCTTATCGCAATTTATTTACTTATTTCATGTAAAATAATATTACCTATTTATATATTTTATACAAGTGACCTTTATAACCCACATATATTGTAAAATATGCAGAGAGAACCTGGGGCAATTTCTTAATATTTGAATTGAAGATTATTTAAGTAAAAATTTAATCTGTATACATATTTCACATATAGCACTCTTAACAACAACATGCATAAAATGTGATATTTTATGCTTTGTGACAAAAATTTTAGGTTTTACCTGTGGTGTTCATTGGAAACCATAAGATCTGTAAGTAGAACTAAGACACAAGTAAGTAACAGAAATAAGTATTATTTAATAATTTTATAAAATTAATGGTAAAAAGGAATAGAAGAAGCAGAAAAAGAATAAATATTTTACATTTAGAATATGTACATTACCTTTGTAACAATAGGTTTGTTAGTTTTCCAGCTAGGTTCAGATATTTTTCCAAAATGTAAATCCTTCTTTAATTTTAATCCTTGCCAAAGGCCTTCAAATGTAATTTCCTTAGCTTCCGAACCAAGTGTTAAAGCCTCTTGGCTTATTTTGTCTTCTTTCTCATTTTTTTCTTTACTATTATGGACTTTTGTATGTGTTTCTTCAATTGTTGTTGCATTATTTTTATGTTCCAATTTTTGGTCTCCATTTTTAATATCTACACTTTGTGCAAGCCTAACTGACACTGCCTTCTCAAATTTCTTAATTAAATCTACAACAATATAAAAAGGTAAAGATTTAATAAAATAAAAAAAAAAAATTAATTTTAATTCAACTAATGTTTATGAATGCAATGCCAGTAGAAATGTTAAACCAGAGATCAATCAACTATGAGATTTTATATTTCCCTTTTACTCAGCAAAGAGTTTCGAAATCTGTAGGCTATTTATATATTAAGAGTTTATAAGTCATTGCGCTTTAGGAAGCTTCTCTATCAATTAAAGTTCTAAATTTCATTTAAAAGTAAGCACTGCTGATGCAAATGTCGCAAATAGTAAAGGTAATTTTAACTATAAATATAATGTATGTTTTTTATATTTACAAAATGCTTACTTACTTTCCCATTGTTCAGGCGTAGCTGGTTTAATTTTCTGAACTAGTTTTTCCACTTCAGAGTTCAAATTGCTCATAGAAAGGTAGTGGCGAATAATCCGCCACTGTCCTCCTAACGACGACATCTTCAACACAAATAGCTAATAATCGTTCAATACAAGATATATATAATTAAAACAGCACTTCAAATAACTTGTAAGTGCAATAAAAATGTTTATTCGATAAATAAAATTAGTCGCACTGCACTGTAGTCACGTTCTCAACTTATATCACGAAGAGAACTGTTCACAGTATATTATTATCACGTATATATCTCAAGCCAAGTGAACACTTGATATTGTGGCTTGAGAGACATTGCTGATTTGCGTAAATCGTCGGTAAATATATTAAAACTTCGCCAATAACACAAATAGATCGACGACAAGACGGCGCAGTGACGTCAGATCGCGCGATCAATGCTACCAATTGAAGCAAATCAAAACAAACGTATCAAATCACTAAAATATCTTGTTATTCACTTCCGTGTTCATAACATGTATATTTTATATTTATTTTATGTTTTATTAATTCAATGTTGTTTCAACGAGAGATAATTCCAAACTGAAGTGGAATATGGATGTTTGTAGTTTTATAGTCATGCAAAAACATGTTTTCGTTCACGTCTAGTTCGCGAATCGCGTTAAATAATTGTGACGCCACTCGACACACCTCTTGTTTGGGTCAATGGAAATACTTCAAAATGTAAATAAACATCGTATGATCGAGTTTGTAACCGTTCCAATTTCGGCGACGTACCTTTTACTTCTGGCTGTGTTCATCTATTATATATTTATTGTCTCCATTTAATTGCGTTGCTGGACTAGTTGCGTAACTGAAGTAAACAAAAAGAGAAAGTAGAAAATGTATATTTTGCGGATATTCTAACTTATTCCTTTAAATATTAAAAAGTTAAGTATTAACTTAAGCTATTTTTAAATTATCGCTTACAGTTAGTTGTAGATATTTTTTTATTCCTTTTGATATACCTACGATAACTGAAACTATCATTTAACAACTTAATGTTTTATTTAATCAAAATAAAATCCCTTAACACATTACACATGGGATGAAAAACAAGTTGATATAGTATTAATTACTGTTCTATAGACGTAGATTGTTTATTGATAAAATGCGGCTATAAATATATTACAGCTGTCTTATCAGATGTCAAGGATGTTTAGCATCACGCTGTATACCGCACGTAAAAGTTGGCACTAATCTGAGAAAACTTAGTGTTAAGACACTCCGTTCCCATTAAGACACTTCCGTTCCCTGCTTTCCGCCAAATTTTGAAGGCATTGCGTTTTGAGTGGCAGAGCTCAACGCCTCACTTTGTTTAGTCTCCAAAGGGAGAAAATGAAAATATTAAACATTTCATTCCTTAGTCGCGCTCTTATGCTCTAGCCCCACTGCTGGCTTCAAGGTCAAGGGATCAAAACTTAAATATAATCAACAGTATAAATTAATATAAAATTCATATCCCAAATTATTTTACAGAACGAAAGCCGTCGTGACGCAGGGCATGAATGTGCATTGTGGATCCAATGCTTCTCTGGGAATGAGTTATTATTATATTTATTTTCCACATATACATATATGTAAGAAACTAAAATTACTACTCAAAAATGTGGATTGATATTTACATCTTAGGCGAATCATGATAAAACTAATCAATAACACGCCCATCTCTTGATAAAACATGAGGAAGAAGCATGTCTGATTGCTGATTGGAAATGAATATTTACTTCAAAATTAATCGTTTATTATTTCAAATTTCAATTGTAAAATATAATTCTTAGCAACATTCCTTTTTTTATTTAAAATAATATTTAACGAAACAAGTTAATTACTTACTATACGTCTGTGTAGTTATATAATTTTTTTTTTCAATTAAAGCAATGATTGATAGGTTTTGAAAAAATATTATTGGTTCATTGTTGGGGCGTATAATCTGTATTTGAGAAAAACAAATTTCGAATGTTTGTTTTCTTGTTTTTGTTTTTATTAGAAATCGCACTTGAAAACATACGATGTAGAAATTACTCATTGTTTGTTATCTTCATGGTTTATTTCTATTTTCTAGGTACTGTAACCGGTGCGAAACGCAGTTTTCTAGTTGTTGACGAGTTGTAATGTTATTACACACAATTGTTCCTTTAAATTATGTGTAATGCGATAATAATAGAAAAGAATGGTGGTTCGTCAAGACTGGCTAATTGCTATAATTATGAAAAATAAACGTTTATACAATTGTTTATACATATGTAACCGTCGACAGTATCTTAAGTTTATGTATGGATTATAATTGTATAAATATTATATGGCTTCAAAACAAAGTACATTATCAATAAGTTTCTTAAACTTTTAACAAATTTATTCTTAAGAGATAAATTGTGCCAGTTGATAAACTATGTACTTTATAAATTGAATATCATGTTTTCCTTTTTTTTTTTGAATTTCGAAATAAAGTGTGACATACGGTAGTGGAAACAGACAGACAAACAAGACACGAGAATTTGTGTATAAAGTTTTTCCATTCACCTATGAAACCCTAAAAAGTGATAGTTTTGATTTTATAAAAACTTAATAAAAATATAATCGGTTTTGTTCTTAAGAACTGTGGATTTACGGATTAAAATTATACTAATAATTTAACTTTGAGGCCGTCATTGCAAAAGGATGTGACTGTAACGCGACGGTTGTGGCTTCGATCCCCAGAAATCGAAACAGAAAGTAGGGAACGAATTGTTGTAACACTACGTTCCATCTGCCTACCCTGTTGAGTGCGGGATACAGCGTGAAACTGATTTTTTTCTTTAATAAGCCAATTTCAAACAAACATTATTAATATTCGCTGACTTTTACCAAATAATAAAATACTTTCTAGGTATGCATCTATATTTTGCTACGATATGAAAAATACAATAGAAAAACACCAATTCTCAAGGGCACGAGGCGACATATTTTGTCTACGTTACTTATACATATAATTATATATATATTGCTACTTAAATATTTATAACAAAAACTGCGCAGTATTATTCTTCAAGGTTGTATCGCTAATAGTTATCATAACACGCGACTGGTAAATATTTAATAATGATTGTATTTAAAATATAAGAGAAATTACGGTTTTTATCTGAAATTGTGGTATGAACTTATAAAAAAATATATTTGAGGCCCTTGTGGCGCAGTGCCATAAACGTGTGATAGTAAACATGATGCTTGTGGGCTCGGTTCCCACTTGGGGAAACGAATGAATATTTATTAACATCTCGATTACATACTATTGTTCTAGATGTCCAGCCTACGGTGCTAATTGCGTATATATAAATAATAAATATAATAATACAATGTGTAATATGTATCAGCTTCGCTTGTGCAGTTTAAGCGTTTCTCATATATACCTAAATGTGATTGTATAATGGCAAATAACTTTGCCTCGACACCAGAGCGAAGAAAAATGGAAATAGAAACGTAAAGAAATATTTCACTTCCTCGAGTGGGAATCGAACCCACAACTTGTGCCACTGCGCCACGACGGCCTCTCATATGTTATTTATATAAGTTGTGTATGGTACTGTGTAACGCCTCAGCGTGTTGCTATAAATAAAAACTCCTCTTAACAAATGGCATTATATTTCACAACGATAATTCTGTTATTTATTTTGTTTAAACAAAAAAAGGTTTTTTTAATTATATAAGGCTTTTATAGAGTAGTTAAAACTGGTTTCATTTAAAGTGGTGCTGACAAAAACCCTCTGTATATAATAGCTATAGTAAATAAAAGATGGCCATTTATAAAACTTTTCTTACTGAATTATATTCTTTATGTTTTTGACTTTCACAAACTACTAATGTTAGTAAAACAATAAATAATTGTATGTAAGCATTGATGAAAATATGAACACGGTCGAACACACTTTCTGTTGATACGCACACACTTTCTTTTGCATACGACACGTAAAGTGGAAATCGAACTCGAAACACCCACATTTATAAAAAATATTTTATAATTTTAGGAATGTTAATAACATACTTTGAAGTATTCTTAACATAAATATATTTTACAAAATAAAAGAAACTTTTATGCATATAAAATTATATTATGTAAAATTATAATAATTATATTTTATACATAGACATTTTCTTTACAATTTATCACTTGTTTAACAATAAAATATGTCATAAGATAAACTCTATTTTGTAATATGAGCTTAAGCTCATATTATGAAATAGATTGCGATTTTTATCAATTTAATTGTTTTGTTCAGTTAATTACTTCCTTACAATTTCTATCTTCCTTAAAATGATATCTTTATATGATTATCTTTATATTGTAAAAAATCACATAAAAATCATGTATATACATTATAAACTAAATACTTTCTCATAATACTTATATCTCAAATTTTTTTTAAAGACGTTTTAAGTCTTGATTGATAATTTCGACGGCTTAATAGTGTAAACCTTTGTTAGCACTCTAAACCGACAACATAATATTTAAAATACATAATAAATAGCAGATAAATAAAAAAAATAACAAATACATTCCTTATATCATAAATAAAAAAAATTAAATATCAAAATACAAGTCAAATTTACTCCAATGAACAATATTCAAATATAGTTTTCAATCCGTTTCTAGTCATAATTCTAGTATTAGAGGCGTTAACAGCCGTGTTTATATGTGCGTTGTGTAGTTCAGCCACTTGCGTGGAACACGCGGCCGCCGGGTCACCTGAAGTGTGGAGGCTGCCATACCTTTATATATAAAAAAAATATAATTACCATAAGTTTTCAAATTGAATCAATGGATAAGAGTTTGAAACTTTTTTGAATCGTTGGGAAATGCATTTACGCAGTCCCTTCAAACGGATGGCAAGTGATTATTATACCCAAACATATTAAAGGCAAACATATCATTTTGAAATCTAATATGGTGATTTTTTCTGCCTACCAAAGTAGTACACCAAGAATGCATACATTATACAAGAAAATTAAATTAAAAAAAAAAACCACATAATCTTACCAAAATTCATTCCCGGGATGTGCATTACTGTCCCATGGATAAGTCAGGACTAGTAATTTCCCTTCATCTTTGCCTGTCAGTTTTGATGATGGCTGTCTATTTTCCATTTGTATGTTTATGCCACCTAAATTATGCATTAATATTAATAAATCTTTTTACATTTTTTTTCACCCTGGATCACGCATATAGTGCAGAGTTAGTGTTAATACACTCCGTTCCCCACTTTCCACCGAATTTTGGAGGCATCGCGCATACCATTGCGGAGAAATGTTAATATTCAATAATTAATTCCCTCTAGTGGGAATCGAATCCACATCCGCCGCGTATATAGTGCTCGATCGAGCTCGTACACCTCTATAAATGCTCTATAAATCATATATAGAACGAGATTTGAACTGAACTTCATTACTTTGAAACTAGCAGATTCCATTTTCATTACTGTTAATAGCGAATAATATCTAACCTGATATAATTGTATATAAAACATCTATTATTTTATATTTTGCTTTACAATTATTAATAATACTAAGCAAAATATTAGATAATTTTCAAATTTATTACTTTTTTAAAATTATTTGTAAACTTAAACTTGCCATTTGGATGCTTTTCACTTTCTAAGAAAATTTTCTTTCTATTTGGAAATTGATCATCTCGATGTTTGGGATTTGAAAAAAGAGCTGAAATATGAAAAAAGAATAATAAAAAATATGAAAGATTTTGTTATCTAAGATTTATTTTTGTTAAATATACAAATACTATTTCGGCGAAATATATATAGAGAACTCATTTTATATCTCTCTCCTTAATATCTCTATTTATATTCATCGTAATAGAAATAAACGAACATAAGTTATTTCTTTGTACTATTATTTGACTTAACTGATTACAAGATACTAGGTTCACAGATATTTATACAAATATATCTTAAGATAAGTCGCGTTGACATACGGACAGACAGCGGACAACAAAGTAATCCTATATGGCAACCGTTTATATATTTTGAGGTTGGAAACCTAAAGTGTGTAAGAATGCAAATATTAAAATAAGTATTAAAATTGAAACATTAATTCAAACCTTCTATATTAGGACTAGCCTTTATATAAGCTAAGTTGACGTCACTGATATGATCAATTAAACCATTTTCAAGAAAATATTTAATTCTCTCCAAAAATGTCAAAACATAAACGTCACATTGGTGTCCCGATATCATCCACACACCAAGACCTGAAAATTAAAATATTTTTATTAGCTGTATCCCGCGTATAGCAGGATAAGTTGTTGGAACCTAGAGTAAAAACACTCCATTCTCCATACACCGCTCAATTTTTGAATATTATGAGTAGCACAACTCAATACTGCGGTTTGTTTTGTTATCAAAACGGTAATGTGGAAATCAAGACAAGTAGAAATGTATATTTCTATACTATTATTATAATTTGCGTAATGGCGTGAATTGGGAAAGGCCTATGTCCCCAAAAATGGACAATCAATGGCTGTTAATGATGATATAAATTTATATATATTATACCAATAAACATACCGCATCCAATAATGTTCAAAAATGCATATTTCCCACATTCCTTTGCCCTATATTCGGCTTCGACAAGACTTGTTTCAGTTAAAACACAAATCCTTTTATAATACACTTCATTATCAAATATGTCCATCTGTTTGCCTTTTGTCACATGTA
>JBAIZZ010000162.1:31817-63178 GCA_037355905.1 Heliconius aoede | reverse complement strand
ATTTTAGTCCTTCGGTACTTTGTATAGCCAATTGTGCTTGTTCATCTTCATGATTAAAAATATTATCAAAGCAACTTTCTTTGGAGTTGTTGCTTTTTGTTATTATTATGTCTTCATAGTCCATTTTACCACGACGGAGGAATCTAGGGCCGACCAATCCTTAAAACAATTAAACTTATAATGTATAATATCTTGTAATTATATAGAAAGCAGAAAAGGGCCTTAAGTTTTAATACATGGCTTTACCTATACTGATTTATAATGGTGATATGTAAATCTAAAAACACCTAAATATACACACCAATAACAACAGCTTCTCTTTCAACATTACTTTCCTCGACTGTACCGTTATTATGTCTGTTGCCATCATTAATACATATTGTATATCCGCTTATAGAAACCATGGCTGATATCTTCATCTCATCGTAACTTAAACAATTCTCTAATAAAAGAGGTGGTTTTTCATTTGAAGTTCCAACATTTTCCCAGTTACTAAATCTGCAATCAATTGTAAGTTTTATTCTTTGACATAACACATATTAGTTACTTTAAAAAAATACAAACTCATCACATTTCATTCTAATTATATGTAATAGCTCTGAATTCAAGTCTACAAAGGAAAATATATTTATGTAATACAAGCTCTTTTGTAGTATGAACTTAAAGCAAGTTAATCTTTATTATATATTTATTTATATAATTCTTACCCTTTTTCACCTGTAAGTAACTGGTACCAATCTTGTGATCCTAAAAAGAAAGCTGACCTTTTCATCAATAATCTGTTTATAAATTGCTGTATAGTCATGTATTTGTAGCACATTCTTTCTATATCTGAGCCATACTCTCTAAAAATATATTAAATAATATAGCAAAATAAAAATTAGATACATCATATACTGTTTTATTACAGTTTTTTTCTGTACCTTTTATAACAAAGAAATTCAGATATCAAAAGTAAAACTCTTTCATGTATTACAGGATATGATGATCTAATATTTTCCTTCAATTTATTTAGTGGTATCCATTCTTTCAAAGCGTTCAATCTAAAAAAGATTTAAAATTAATTTAAACCATAAATTTATGTAAGTCTTAAGGTCAAGTTCAATCTTTAATCATGAATGTTAATTTTTTGGAGCTCCATGCTATAGTTCCACATATAGGAGAGTTAGCACAGGGAATTTGTTCCCAATAAAATATTTCAGTTCAATATTTTTTTAACTGAATTTTAGAGGCATTGCAAGTAGAGTAGTGGAATTCAACGCCTCCATACATATTACTCACGTTCGAAAAAAAAATGGTTTCACCAGTTTGATATGTTATGTGGTTGAGTTATCCAAGATGATAACTATAGAACATGCAGATAGAGAAAATAGACTTTCTTAACATAAAATTTTCCCTTATATTCTGCTAAAAGCATATAAAAAATATACAGTAACCTTACCTAACACTTTCTATGGGAAATGGTATAGGGAAGGCATTACTTTTACGAATTACTTCTTCTATGTTATATGGAATTTTTGCGCTGGACATTTCCATACATTGATTGAACATTTCTTTCGTTTCATTGTTATTGAAATTAGGATCCTGCCAGACCTCTGCACACCTGTTAGATAAAAAGAAAAAAATATTTAATATTTGAAAATATAAGGACTACATAAAATAAAGACAATACAATCAATAAAATGATAAAGTTCGTAAAAATTACGTATAAGAAAAGATATACTTTTATTATAAGGGATAAGAAAGTATTTGATTACAAAGTTAAAATTTACCCGGCTATGTAGGAAAAAGCGTAGGGCTGGTTATTTATTGGTCTATATAATTAAAATGTTTATTATATATTATTTGATAACTAATTAATACTTTCACATACCAAGTAATATTGTTAAAATCGGGTAAATCCATATTAAATGTGATATAAGGAATCTTATTTACAGAAAATAATTTTGCAGCCTAGCAGTATTAAGAAAAGCTTACTGTGGATATACCACAATATCAAAACCATTTAAAGTGGAATATAATAATGAGTAATACGTACATATAACAGGTTTATATATTTGAAACATTTTGAAAATATCATTCTGTTTTGTCAATTCGTAGCTCGTCAGCAATGTTGACGCATATTTAAAAATTGTGTTCATGACACGACTTTAGTTTTATCATAACTTTATTTTTACTCGTTTTATTTCCTGCAATTTAATTAGAAAATTAATAATTAATAAAATACGGTACCGTAAAAATCTTATTTCAGGATATATCTTGAATGTATTATTTTTATATAGTGGGGAACGGAGAGTTTATTGACTGACCAAATATTATTTTCTTTGAAAGTTATTTTATTAGTACTATAGGAATATTACTTTTTGTTCTATCAGGATTTTTAAAGTAATAATAATTAATATTTAATTTTTCTTGATTTATTTAGTTGACCAATAACAGTGACAATGACAATTGACAGATCACCGATTTAGTTATGATTCGCCGATTTCTGATATTGCGAATTGCGACTGGATTATGTTAATATATCAATATATAAAGAAAACAATAAATTTTCTTTTGAAACAAATATAATATTATGAATTTAAGTGTTTTCATGCCATAAACTTCTGCTGTTAACATATTGCATAATTACTCGACAAGTGGTTAGTGCATTTTATAACATATAATAAACGTATATGCAAAACCATTGATTAGCTTTTTCCGCAATTGTAACCAGCCTAGTTTAGTCTTGAATTATTAAATTACTTATACGATAAGAGAAAATGGATATATTACGGCATTTTCAAAATATTTCCTGGTAAGTTTCTCTCATTATGGAAGCTACTTTATTTTTATTATATGGAAAAAGAAATATTCTATGTATTTCATTGTATAATTGTTTTATTTATGATATTTAAAAGTTTTAAATATAGATAGAGGTAAAAGATATACAGTTTGTATGTCTTAGTAGGAATTTTAAGGAGTGGAATGAAGTTAGTGAAAATATTTGAAGCCACCATCTTAATGTTAGGCGGTATCAGTGGATTGACTTAGAGCTAGAATCAGATTTAGAGTTAGGTTTTTACGCTGGAGAATTAATTATATTTATTTTGTGTCTCTGAGGCTTCTAATGTAATACCTCAAACATTTCTCAATTACTCAATTGAGAGTTAAATTGCCTTTACACTAGGTTTCCTCTCCATATCCTGCTATACTATATATGCCAAATACTGCATATGAAACTACAGAAAATGTATATTTTAACTGTAATTTAATACCAAACATGTATTTAATTATAAAACTATATTTAATTATATAACTGTTTTAGGTGTAAACCAGATTGGTGTTATCCAAGTATGGGTAAGGAGACAAATGAATTGTTAAGACAGTGTATTGATTTACCAAAATTGAAAGTTTCTGATGATTTGGAGGAAATTATAAAGAAGAGCAAGGCATTTCCTTTACCTTTTCCTATAGAAACAGTGAGGTAAGTTATTGTTACTTTATTAATTTTCATATGCCACTGGTGGTAAGAGGATATTCTTTACTTTCTTAGAAGACATGTAATAATTTTAACATATTTATAAAATTTTGACCTGTGCCTCTAGGCAACTGTCCAAACAGTCTATTCACTAAAACATACATTTTCATAAAGAAGATATTAAAGATCCCTGCATTACTTATGCTTAAATTTTCATATATGTTTTATAGTTTTGTTTTCCTTTTTTTACTTAGGACTATGATAAATGGTGTAATTCCAGTATTTTTTTACACTTCTGAACTTTTTTCTTTAATTAGCAAAGAATAACTTATTCTAATTGCCTACACAATTCACTGACCATGTATAAACTACCAAGAAATTGGAATCATCCATTTAGTTTGATTTTATTTTAGGATGGAAAAATTAAAAGTTCGCAGACCGATTGAAAAATTAAAACGGAATGTAATATCAACATATCCTTTGATACATGAAAGAGTACTACTCTTGATGACGCACTTCCTAATCTATAAAAGGTATCTTTATGACTTTTAGTTCCAGTGTTTATAGAGGGAACCTAGTGTTACTGACCCATGACCTAATTTTCGAGACATTTTATTAAGTAGCGGAGTGCAACACCATGCTTTGTCTTGTCATCAGAGTGAGAAAGTATAAATAATTTATTTTCCAGAAGGGAATCAATCCATGCCACGTGTCTGTCATGTTTACAGTCAGTTGTTATACCATGACAAGTAATAATCTTAAACAATTCATCAAAATAAAAATTATCTAAGTTCAACATTTGTAAATTTTCTTATAGAGGAAAGTCTCCTCTAAGATTCCAAGACAATTATATTCAATATGCAATTTTTGTTATTTTTATATTTATTTTGACTGTGCTATATATGATTTTTTCATAAATTTTCAGGGAATTTGGCTCCAATATAGAAAAAGCTTTATATAAAGACATGACAGTACCAGAATTGATTGAGAGGATATTAAAAAAACGTGCCGTTTCATTTATGAATCCAAATGATGAATATTTACTATTAAGTGGGGAACAAGAGTATGTATAAAGATTTTTAATATCATTTTTAAATTTCTAGTCCTGGTGTTCTTTTTTTTGCGACATGTCTTTTATCAAATTTTCTTCCTGAGTGAACAATGTGAAAAAACTAAAATTACTGTTGAGACAAAAATCAATACTAGACTTTTTTAAGTACTTAAATAAAATGTGGACCGGATAATCGAGGTTATACTGTAATTTGATTATATTTTAGCCTTAAAGTAAACATACATACATACATACAATTATTTACATATCTTAAGAAAATATTAGACATATTTGTATGTTTTGTTTTCCATAAATATAATAAATAGTTTAATTTATTGTTTTATTTTTGTTTTTGAAATATTTTTTTTAACATTTAAATTGAATTACAGTGAAGAGGGCTGGGAACAAATAGGTACTATACATCAAAAGCCACCTTTATTACTAGAGAATTGTCTGAGCTACGATGAAATGAAATTATCCGCGATGGTCTACATCAGTGGGTACACTGAGTGTATTAATGATGGCGAAAGACACAATAGTGGTGTTATAAATGAAGAAAACTCAGAGCAAGATGCTATTATTATAGGTATGCATATATAAACTACTAGCGACACTCGCGGCTTTGTCTGCTTGCTTGAACTGCTATTATATTAAGAAATCTAATTGTTTTTGTGTTTTAATGTAATTTATCATTAAAGGTCTAATAGGCCCACGTTTCGAGCGTCTAAATAGAATGGAGTATGAGGACATATTAATAACAGAGCACCAGAACTCTCTAGAACACGGGTACGGCGAAGAAGTAACGCCCACGACATGTTTGAACGTGTTGAAAACAACCTATGTTAGAAACAATCAATCCGCAAGACACATGTGGAGGCAGATGTGGTCGGAGTTTTATCAGGTTTGCTTAAATAGTAGAAAAAAATTAATAATTAAATCAGTTAAAAGCTGTATTCCAGCTGTATCAGCAGCAGAGAAGAGGGGGGAACTAAGATGCTCTGTTCCCCACTTATCAAAAAAATGTAGAGGTATTGCGTGTTGAGTGGCGGAACTCATCGCCGCGCTTTGCTTCACCCCCAATATGTAGCAAAGGCACACTTTGAGTCTTAACACTAGGTTCCCAACCAGCCTTACTTTTCCTGTTATATGCGGGATAGTATAATTATAATATATAATTTCCAGGTCCACAGCTATACCTACATAGAACTATCGTCCTATATAAACCTACAACACAAAGATGAAGAGAAACGCTATAAAGAGAGATACACTAAAATAACGAACACAGAAAACATATTTGACAATGAAGTTTACTATAAACGTTTGAATATAATGGCGGAGTGCATTTTAATGGAAGCGGAGAGTCGAGGGGAGGAGAGTGGAAGGAATGTTTTTGTTAATGTTGTAGGGTGTGGTGAGTGTTTTTTGAATCAATGAACAACGACATTATTGTCTGTTTTGCGTGTTTTCGAGCTTATGATGTAATATGATATAATATTTATACGCTTAATAAGAATACAGCTCAACTTATTATTACAAACTGTGACTGTAAAACCGATTGGTTGTGGGTTTGATCCCCATTCAAGGAGATGAAATATTTATGTAAATTTATATTTCTATTTCTTCGCTCTGGTGTCGAGGCAAAGCGCGGCGTTGAGTTCTGCCACATACATGCAATGCCTCCAGAATTTGGCAGAAAGTGGGGAACGAGTGTATTAGCATTAGGCTCCCTCTGCCTACCCTGCTGTGTGCGGGATACAGCGTGAAGCTGATTTTTTAAATTTGTTTTTATACATATTAGTATACTATAATATATTGTTTATAGTATACTAAACTAATTGAGTACAATAATGGGTAAATAAATACAGACTTCTCTCTCTTAATAACAATTTAATAGAATAGAACAAGTATATTTTGTATTAGTAGTGGAAAAATATTTTAGTTGTTGTGAACATTTTCATCAAACCAAATTATACACAGAATAAAAAGAAAATAATAATAGGCTTTCAATTTACACATAGAAAAAACAAAAAAAAACATAATAACAACGTGGCTTAATTGATAGTACAATACGGTTGTTGAGTCGTGGCCGCCCTGAATTTAGCTATAGATGGCCGTGTAAAATTGATTTTCGGTTTTGCTTATTTTCTTATTGGATGAGAGCAAAAGTTCAGAAAACCTAACTTCAGGGTGATTACAACTAGACTATGCCGTATTTTTAATAATATTGCTTAATATTCTTAACATTTTTAAAATGTTATTCCATTCGTAGAAAAGAAAAAGACTTATTTAAATAGAAAACGTAATGACAAAATTTGAATGAAGCCGGATTTGAACCCGCGCATCTTGGAAACCGTACAAGCGCTCTGGCCACTAAGCCATACGTTCCAAGAGGCGCGGGTTCAAATTCTGCTACGTTGAAATTATTATACGTTTTCTAAATAAGTATTTTTCGTATTGCTTAATTCAAGATTTTTTTTCCAGGTCTCGGCGTATGGAAAGTGTCTCCACATCAACCTGACGTATATATTCTAACGTTTTTGGAGAGAATTCGAGCTTTTCTCAAAAAAGATTTATTAAATCATGTCACTGATGTCAATTTTGCGTATATTAAAACAAGTCCTGGTATCACGGGTGAGTAATTAATATTACAAGATAGAAATGGAAAGGGTTAGTAAAGAAAGCTGATATGATAGCATGTTATTTTTTTTTTGCTTTAAATTGTATCCCATTTGTACACATAATATATGGTAGACAGAGGGAACCTGGGAACCTAATGTTATCTTCGTCCGACACTTTCCAAGGCGAAACCGACTCGAACTTGCAACCGGCGCTTTCATAGTCACACGTTCGCTCCATGACAGCCACAATTCTTTTTTAGTCCGAAAAATATTATAATATTTTTCGGACTAAAACTTTAAAAAAATATTATCAGTATGTTTATACAGATGAAATACAATATTTCATTTTGATTTAATTAAGGTTTTACTTTTTTCATTGAAATTAAAACATCAATGAGTTTTTTTCAATAAAATTATAGATTAATTGTACATTTTTTTTAATGATTACAGCTCTTTTTACAAATTCAGCAGAACAAACAGATTCACCAGTTGAAAAACGAATATTCTTCGAAAGTAAAAGACATCCTAAGGGTTTGTTCCTTTTTTTGTTGTATCCCGTATTTAGTTCTAATACCATCTCATACAGAGAGAATCTAGTGTTAAGACACTATGTTCTTTGTTTTCGGCCAAATTGGAAAATTAGCGTGTTTTGTATTTAGCAGGGTAATGGGAACCTAGGATCTTAATGTTCAGATTCCATTCACCATTAAGGTTACCGTATCCTACTTTCCACTGAACTAATGAGGTAATGTCGGCGTGCATGTGTGAAGGAGTGGCGGCCGGCTTTAAGCACAAACAGGGCGCATCGCTGGCAGACAATGCTTTTTGGTGTAGTCGGCCGTCCCTTTCACAACTTTTAATTATGATAAGGATCACGCCTGAATCATAACGTTAGTGTGAGATTAATTGTGTTATCTCGATAATGGAGGACAATCAATCAAACCAATGAGACCCAAATCGCGAGCCTATGTTCTGGTTGAGTGGGGAAACCCAACGCCGCACTTTGCCTCGTTACCAGAACAAGGAAATGACAAGGAAAACATCCGGCTTACAATCATACGCTTTGCCACTTCGTCACGATAAACTAAAATTTAATAAAAATAAAAATAATTACTATAATTTTTGTAAATAATAAGTAATGTTTCTTAGAATTAGATTTTAATTTCTTTCCTAGATGTCCTCATATATAAAATTGAAGTATCAATTCGCGATTTTATGAGGAATAAAAAGTTAAGCTTATAAATACCTTTTAGTAATATAATATTACTATAATCTGCCAAGTTTTTAATTTTTAATCTCTTGTAAATGCTATAGAATTTTTTTATTTGTATAGATTTCGGTTGTGGGTTCGATTCCCTCTCGGAACAGTGAATTATTTACATTTCCTAGCTCTGCTAACAAGACAGAGTGTGGTGTTAGATTCCACCAAAACGCAATGTATCTAAAATTCGGCTTTGCAAAGCATGTGGGTGTCTACATGTGGGATGTGGGTCTACCCTGCTATAAGCGGGATGCTGTGTGAATATGAATGAATGCGAATAAAAACATTATTTATCCTTTTCAAAGGTGGTATAAATGTCCAAATGGAGAACAGAGAGCCGTCGGCGAAGTTAACGGGAGAACACGAAGGAAAATTACTAGTTATAACTTATCCATGGGATGGTAATGCACATCCTGGGAATGAATTTTGGTAAGTGTCTGTTTTTTATATATTTTTATGTTTTATTTATATATATTCTGTGGCCGGATATAATAGGTTAACATTTCATCTCAACTAACTCAGCTACTTCTGAATAGACATTGTTAAAGATCATTTGTAATATTGTATTTGAACAAAAAATATGTGAACATAAATTTATTTATAATTTAAATTTAATAATAAAAAGCATGTTCCTGAATTTGATATAATAAGCATAGATAATTTCATATAACATTTATTCAATACTTGGAATATAGAAAAAAATAACATCACGTGAACAAATTAATCTGCCATAAAAATATAAAAAATAAATAATAATTTCATTTTATCCTTTTATAAAATAATAATTAAATCCTCCAAATAACAACGTCTAGTAAATTGGGCATTAAGTAGTAAATAGTGTCTTGTGATATTGCATGCAGTTTAAATAAAATCATAAATAAAATTTACAAATCAGGTTAGGCAGCCTAACAGGCTCGGGTGACCCGGCGGCCGCCTGTTCCACGCAAGTGGCTGAACTGCACAATGCACATATAAATCCGGCCGTAAGCGGTTACAACGCGCGCGTCGTCGGTCGCGACGGACTCCGAACGCTGGCTGAATATTGCGTGACGTTGACAACGTAATGTCACTGTGACAAATATCGTTTTGGAAGTGGGCAATATGTCACAAAAAGATGTTGCTGGCTACAGAAAAAAACATGGGAGCTTAAAAAATATGACTCGCAGTTCAAATACAATCTTTTAAACAAAGAACACCCCGTTTTAATACTTTTTTTATTCAATGTAATGGAGCTTTGCACGTCACTTGCCTACACCAATAAGATCGGAGTTTTAATCACTATGAACATTATATAATATATATGTATTAAATAAAATTTACTAAGCAAATGACACTATAATAATGTAATTGGTTTACAATAACAATTAGTATTTTTTAAAAGTAGTTCCTACAGCTATAAAACGTAATTTTTAGACTTTTCTAAAACACTTAACCAAATTTCCATCCATAGATTACGTCACAACCTTTTAGAGGGGATTGAAAGGGTCCGGGAAAATACTACGTGCCCTAATATAATATCCTGACATCCTTTCCAAACTTCTATTATTTCAAGAAAAATCGTCTGACGTAATTAATGGCAGGCTCTTAATAATTATATGACGCACACGTAAATATGCAATCTAAGGAAAGACTGGGTGAATATAATGTTATGATTACTTACTATAGAAGTATTTTCATATAGCTCTAACTTCATTTTTACAATTTCAAAATGTTTTTTTAATTGTGACATTTATTTTACAACTAGTATTGAATTTATACAAAAGTTTATGTATGGGTGGGTTATTTATCTTAATTGGAATATGAATTGGATTTAGGTCGTAATATTTGAAGTATGTAGGTTTTCCCTTTTTTTTTAAAAAAATATGCACCAATTTCTTTTTAATTGCTCCTAAAAATAGTAATATCATTAAAAACATTATAGCCATTCTACTAATTAAGTGCTAGAACAATAAAACTATAATTATAATCTGTACTTATAATGTATATTGCATAGTCTTTTGTCTTAAAACATAACATTTAAAAAAAACAATAAATAATTATATAGCCTTGTCAACATGAAAAGAAAAATTGTACAAATTTTCGGATCATATCGTTATAAATGTAGTGAAAAAATACCACATTGATTCCCATTTATGTTTAATTTTAATACACAAGAAAAAAGTTTTAATGGCGTAGTGGGGCTGCATCTCATCGTAAAAGCCATTATTGTTGGTTGCTACGATTAATACTTTTAGAAATTAGTTATTTCTTTTTAGAAATTATTTATTTCTCGCATGGAAAGAAAGACAGAAACGTTGAGTTCATTTATTCTACTCGCAATGTCTCAATTACAAGGCGGAGGAAAGCAGAGAATAGTGTCGTAACACTGTATCACTACTATACGCGGGATATAGTGTGAAGTTGCAAAAAAAGTGTCATTGACATTCATTTTAAATTAATTTGACCTGGCCTTATTATAAAATAAAAATAATTTTTAATAAAAAAAAATGCAATAGATTTTTCCGTCACGATGCAATTATGTATGAAAATGATATGAATTTAATAAAACTGTGATGGATGTATTTAAATAGTATTAACGAACATTGTATTGTATAATGTACAATACAATACCCTGTAAATTGTGTAGGAATGTGAATGCGTTGCAATAGTATTTTTTTTTAAATATTTCTTGCCTTGAGTTCTAGAAAAATGTAATTTAGTAATGTTCTTTTTTTATATTTTAGTAAACATTTACACATTAATTTTCGTATATTAGTTAATATATCGTATATTATGTAGCATATATACGGTCTTAATATATATATAATAATAGCGCAAATATTTTTTGTAATATGTAACGATTATATACTTTAGTAGTTGTGAGAGACTATTATGGTCATTTTAATTTTATAAATAATTTAAAATAATAATAGAATTTTATATACATTTTTTTCGAGAAACGAATAATTTAATATGTAGTTAAGCAATATGGTTTTTATTTTTAAATTGTATTTTTATATTTCAAGTAGGTGTTTTGTAATTGTTAGAAATTTCTGTAGAAACTGTGATATTTTTACTTATGACAATCAATATAAATTTATAATGGTTTTTTTTATTATTACTCTTAATATTTTTCAAATAGTTTTGTTTTATGTTGGTGGAACTTTTTTATCTATAATATAAAGTACGAACTATGTATAGAATACAAACAATTTTATCTTTCGTGATATAGCTTGTAGTGAAACAGTTATCTCTGTAATGTCTTAATATTGAAAATTGTAATTTAATACAACTTTTTCATTTTATATATATTTTTCATAATTAGAACCGCCTAATTAATTATTATGTATTTTGTAGCTTAATACTCCGAAAATGTTTGTTAAGTTTAATTTCGTAAGAAATATATGCAGCTGTTTTGTACTACATGGTCTTTTATTTAATTACCCTAAGATTATAATTAGTATTATTTTGTAATAAAAATTATTGTATATTCAGCCAGATACTTAACAATCACACAACATCACAGCGAGGTGAGAAAATCACCAATATTTGAAAAACCACAAAAATTAAGGGTCACGTTAGCAATATATTCTCCTAAAACGTATCGGCGTTGAAACGATTGGAAAGATAAATGAATATACTTCCATTCGACGATTCAAAAGCGCTTGTAAAAGTCTACTCGAATAAATAATATGAATTTAGTGTCTTACGTTTATACATTATTCGATTTCTTTATTAGTAATATACGGTTCACATTATTTTGTTACTGTTGAAATATGTTTTTCCGACAGTTGGTACAATTAGTTATATGTCTATTTATACTTCTGTCAACTGTCAATGTCAATTAAAAAGCGGGTGGCTGATAGCGGGATTTCAATTTTTATTTATTTGTTAAACACAAGTATTTTATGTTCATTAATTAGAAGTTTAAAAAAATAATTCAAACATGACTGAGCTACAAAAAGTTAGGTTAGAAGTGAATAACGCTTTTAAACTCAGTGGTTTTACAATACGAAGAGAAGCGAGTACCTTTGTGGCTGAGCAACTACTTCCATTATCGAATCGAGAGCGAAAGAAAAATATCGATAAATTAATAGCGCATCTCCTTCATCAATGTCTATCAGAGCCAGTTTTAGAAAGACAACATTTAGAAGTAGCTTATAAAGAATGTTCAAGTTCCGGATTAGAGGAAACTGAAACCATATTAAACGTAATCGATGCCTTCGACGTTCCCAAGCTGCATTACGATAATGAGAGAAAGAAATTTGTTAAAGATGTAAATGCAAGTAATAATTTATATCCAGAACCCAAATGGAAAGCCCAACTGCTAATTGACAGGTATACTATGATTTTACAAAGAACAGTTAGAAATAAATTATTTGCTAAAGAAACATTGATTTCAATGGAGAGTGAAAATCATTTCCAATTACGTAAAATTGAAGTATTGCAAAGTTCTTCCAGCAGAATAGATGATGTTGTTGTATTGGGATTATTAACACAATTAACTGAAGGTAAATTTTATTTAGAAGATCCTACAGGCAGTGTCCTTTTAGATATGACACAGACAAGATATCACTCTGGCTTGTTCACTGAAAGCAGTTTTGTATTAGCTGAAGGTTATTATGATGATAAAACATTACATGTTATGGGATTAGTATTACCACCATCAGAAAATAGAACTACCTCATTAGAATTCTTTGGCAATTTAAACACATTTGGTGGTAAATCAAAAACATTATTAAAAAATTCTCAAAATCTATTGCAAGCAGAGCAAGAAAATAGGGATGGCATTATAATTTTACTTTCAGATGTTTGGTTTGATAATTTAAAAGTAATGTCTAAACTTAAAACTTTACTATCTGGTTACAATGACTTCCCACCTGTTGCAATAGTCTTTATGGGAGAATTTCTGTCCTGTCCTTATGGCTACGAACATAGCACACAATTGAAAGCAGCTTTATCTAATTTGGGAGAAATTATTTTCCCTTTTACAAAACTGAGAGAGTCTTGCAAGTTTATATTTATTCCTGGTAGAGGTGATCCTGTTGCACCCAACATACTCCCAAGACCTCCATTACCAAATTCTGTTACAAAAGATTTAAAAGATAAATTAGGTGATTCAGTGATATTTACAACAAATCCTTGCCGTATACAATATTGTACACAAGAAATAGTTGCTATAAGACAAGATTTAGTCATGAAAATGTGTAGAAATTCCATACATTTTCCTGAAACTGGGGATATACCTGCTCATCTAACTAAAACACTGTTAAGCCAGTGTACTCTTTCTCCACTTTCGTTAGGTGTCCAACCGATATATTGGAAACATTCAGATGCTTTAAACTTGTATCCAACCCCAGATTTAATAATTGTTGCAGATAATTTTCAACCTTACACTAGAATGTATCAAAACTGCCAAGTTGTTAATCCTGGTTCATTTCCTAGAACAGAATTTTCATTTAAAGTATATGTACCTGCTTCTCGTACTGTAGAAGATTCACAAATTCCTAATGAAGATACGTAAATTATAATTTTGTATAATGTTTTATTTTTTTATTTTAATTAATGTTTGTATAAAATAATAAATGTATATAATGCCTACCGCCGACTCAATTTACACATGAAAGTAAAAAATCACACTAGTCGATTATTCATAGTCTTCTTCATTTCATTTGGTTTAAATGTGACATATGCAAAAAGAAAAATTTCTTGTAATGTGTTTTGTTTTTTATATTTCTATTTTGTTATGGGATAACTCTTTATATATATTTTGCATTCTCCCAAATCTTAGGATCCAGCAGTTTGTATTTAAAAAAAAGTTTGTGTAGTGTAGTATATTTACCATAAAAGGCCACATTACATATAACATTACTTTCCTGTACCAAACTATCATTCTGTTAAGACCAAAACCGGATAAACGATATTTTATGTAAAAATATAGATATAGTCTGCAGAATTTTTGACATGTTAACTGCCGCCGAACTGAAATACCATCCACACCATCTTGATATGTGACACTACACTACTTTGTGATTTAGTAGGAACTTGTGAAAGTAACCAGGTCGATACGACCTGGTTACTTTCAGAAAGGGTGTCTATCTACACCTTGGCGGCCGGCAACTCCTCTGGTGTTACACGGGGTCAAGGGCAGCCGTGATTACTTATCATCAGGTGACCCATACGCTCTGTATGTTTTGTCATTTTCCATAAAAAAGACGGGAGTTTACAGTAATAAAATGAAAATAGTAGTGAAATATTTTATTTATTTACATTAACAATTAAACATTTAATTTCTTCTTTAATCTTAATTAGTAGCCACATAGTCACCACTAAATACAATTAATTAAAAAAAAGAGACAATAAATATAAATTACGATAGAATATAAACATTTAAAACTTATAAGGTAACTATTGCTGATAATTTTTGTGCAGAATAAAATTTTTGTACTAATTTTGTTTAGGTTATTATTTTATTAAATTCAAAGAAGTCGCTGATAAAATACATGGATGATTGTATATTTATGTACTATACAAATTCAATATACGAAATAACAAATATAACATTGTTTTATTTTGTTTTCACTTTGATTTTGCAAAAGTTAAAAACAGTGGATTAATATAGATAAACAGATTTGATAAATAAAAATTAATAATTGTTGTTTCTTTAATAAAATAACAATAATTAAAGAGCATTTCAGAGAATTATGACATAGTTAGATTCCTGTAAGAGATTTGTTTCCGTAGAAAATCTAAATTTCAAACACATTGTTTAGAAAATTATTTACATCAATATAAAGTTTTATATCTGTGACAAATTAAGAACTAACTTTTATATAACAAAAACATCTATAGAACACTTAATCACTACTCAATCGTTTAAGTTAATTAAGACTTGTAGCCATTACAACATTCAAAATATATAATTTAAATAAAGTATTCATGAGTCTGCCAAATTATTACATTGTGTATGAAATGTCTTCCTAAATGCTAAAATTATGTTTTAAATAAATTATTTGAATAATTCACTTGTCCTTTCAGTTAATTAACAAATATTCGGTTAATTCTTGGTTCCGTAGTTTTTTTTAAATATCTTTTTTATATTTGTTGTTACATGCAAAATCATCATTACATACAGGTACAGCATCATAAATCAAACATATTCAAAAGACACATCTCCCAAACAATTTGTGATTTTTTTTTACAATTTTACATAACAATGTTTACGTATAAGCGATGTAAATAAGTGTTTCATCCACTAAGCACCCATTAAGTTGTTATACGTATCGCCGATCGGGGCCAACGCCACGAGGCAGATCATAGCTATGACGAACAGTAGCACGATGGGCGCGTATACACCCAGCAAGTGTTTTCTAAACACTGAGAACTGTAAAAAGAATATTTTATATAATAGCATTATGGATTAAGTTCATATTTAAAAGAAAAAAGGTACAGACGAAATGAAAATAAATTAGCTTCACGCTGTATCCCGCACACAGCAGGGTAGCCAGAGGGAACCTTGTGTGAAGCCACTCCGTTCCCCACTTTATGCAGAATCACAGACGATGGGTTTTTATTAATACTTATGGAATATAATATTTAAAACAGATAAATGGTGTTATCTACAATATTAAATGTAATTTCTATAAGGCTTGTTTTATTTCCACAAATATATTAATCAAAATGTGTATTCATACATTAACACATTTAATAATAATTACTAACTTAACTTCACGCTTTATCCCTAGCGGGGTAGTCAGAGAGAACGGAGCGCCAAACGCTACGGTCTCTACATACCTCTTAAGTCTCGCCCAAGTATCTTACTTCAGATATTGTGTTTTTGAATCTATCTATCTCCCTAATACATCTTGTATAGCGGTTTTAGATCTTCATAATTCGTCTATGTTTTAAAATTTATTTTATGTATATTTTAAAGTATCCTCCGTTAAGGCTGAATGAATTATAAAACTGTTATTATGATATTTATACTATATTAATAGCAATGTTATCGCGTTGAGCTCAGATTAGTAAAAATTAAGTAAGAGTGATTAACGTAACATATATAAAAATATATATATAATAGGATTTAATTTTAAGGTGTACTTAGTACTTTTTAATAAAAAAAAAGCACCATGTGTTAATTATGAATTTGTGGTTGTTAAATACGTAAATTTGTTATATGCTAGCAAAAACAAAGGCGAGTCACGAAGTAGTAAAAAAAAAACAGGAAAGAAAAGTGGAACATATCAAGAAAGCGAGATAAGACGCAGCATGAAGGTCGAAGTATAGAGAAAAAAAGTAAAATTTAAGGGGGAAAGAAAAACAAGTGGACATGAATTTAAAAAAGTAACATTTGAAATGATGCAAATAATGGGTGCGGAGGAGTGAAAATAACTTACATAAGCAAGTGAGACTTTCAAGAAATAATATAAAGAGTGATTAGGTTAAATAATATAATGTTAAGAAAGAAAAAAACGTGAGCTTTTAAATAATTCCTTATTTTAAAAAAGAATTGGAGTAGAGAAAGAAAAATAAACAAATTGAAGTGGAAAAAAAGATAACTATAGAATTTCAAAAGGAAACATTTGATAGACACTGCTTTGACACTACAGTGTCTATCAAATGTTTCTCTGTTTGATCAAAATGAAATGATAAAATTATAGGAAAGTCAAGTGAACAGGAAATCAGAGAACAAATGTCAGTAACATATAAAATTCCAACGAAGTAAGAAAAGAGGAAAGAAAAAAATTAGTATTCATTCACCAGCGTGAGAATAACAATGAATTAGTGAATTATTTAGACATTTCGGAGAAGAATCTTCTCACCGGTGCGTCAGAACTCCTGTCGACGGCCGTCGCTTGTCGCGTCTGCCCGAGCATGTCCTTCATGGGGAACGTGTTGACGCGCCCATTGCTTATACGACCCTCTGACACGCATAGCGTTAACTAGAATATTGGCAAAGTGGTTAAAGCGGTTTTTTTGTTTTGGCAGTCGAGATGCGAGCGCTTTTCCAATTTTTGTAGAGGGATATGGTAACTTAATCTATTTTATTTGAAAAAATTGAATTTGAATTCGAAATGAATTTAGTTTGGTTCTGATGACAATCAATTATTATTATTGCAATAACCTGACTTAACTCTAACTCTTCCTTTCGCAGAGGATATGTTGACAAAGAAAATTAAAGTCACATAAATACGACCCTTTGATACGAATAGACATGTATTTCTGTATGCATTTCTTGCCTGACATTCCATGTAATATGATAGAATTAGATAGAACTTTTTCTCATTCAAAAAAAAACAGAGTTTTTGCTTTTTCTGTACTTAATATGTATTGATTAATATAATAAGCACAATATTTTTAAGTACGATTTTTCTTAGATTTTTAAACGTAATATTTTGGGTGTTTTGTAAGTATAAGAATTTCATAATTTAAAATTATATAAAATGTAATAAAAAGTTTTACTAAAGAAGACAATTGATTTGTTTGAACCATTTACAGGAATCGTGTTGACTCTACGTTTTCTTATCCGAAGCATTGATACTTGTCAGGTAGAAGTTTCAAAGGTATTGATTGCTCTTTTAGTTTTCAATTATATGAAAAAATATTTAGGGTAAAATATTTATACATCACAAGAAGAAAATCTAACAGTTTAGATTTATTGTGTGTATTTTCGTTTGCTGTTTGTTAGTTTACTTGTTTTCCTGTCGCAAGTATTGGACGAATGAAACTTTTTTTATTTCATAATCATTATGAATCAACTTAACCCAGATGTGATGTAATTGATTATATACCATTTTTTATATTGTTTTAACTTCACGTTGTATTCTGCACATAGCAGGCTAGACAGAGGAAATCTAGGAACTTAGTGTTCACATAAACTCTCCGCATTAAGGCATTTCTGTTTCCGACTTTCTGCCTAATTTTGGAGGTGGGCGAGAAAATGAAAACATTAAATTGGATAATGTCTGTTGACATGCTAAAACTTAGAAATAAGTAACTTACCGATAAGACAATGTGAGTTATAATATGGAACACTACGAACGCGGCCAGCACGAACACACTCCACGGCGGCAGTTCCGCCTTTTGTAAATATACCGCTAGGAATATTGTTGCGACTGTAAAACATATATATATATATATATATATATATATAGTTTCATTAATTTATTGTTTTTTTTTTTCACCTTCACGGTTAATCCCGCACACAGCAGGGTAGGTAGAGGGAACCTCGGTGTTTAGACACTCCGTCCCACACTTTCTGCCGAATTCTGGAGGCATTGCGTGTTGAGTGGCAGTACTCAACGCCGCCCTTTGCCTCGATTATTGTTATTTGATAAAAAAAAATGTAGAACACCTTTTGCATTTTATACATATATTTTAGATACTATTTTTAGAGAGGTTTCTTGTATATCCCTCGAGAAAAGAAATTTATATTTTAAGTTTTCGTTGCGTCTTAATAACAATTAAAATATAATTTATTCGGATGATACATTTATGTATATTTATATATTAATAATGTACTACTCACTTCCCAATATATGAGCTGAGTTCCCAACTAGCCAGTGCATCCAGTTGAACAAGGGACGGTGTTTAGTACCGGGGTGTGGTCTGAAATATGCACCTGAAACATTATATTAATGAAAAAACATTTTGAAAAAGAACTTTTGCAAACATTTGTAATCCGCCATTTTATTGTAGCGGCCATTTTATATTAATAACAAAATTGAATATTCATTATTTTCATTGTTACCAGATTCGAAATGGTAATCCAAATACCAGCTCAATCGGACACTGAGAAGTGTGCCAATTTCAGCTTGGAAGATTTCACATACACTAACAGAAGTTTAGAGTTAATTTAGAGTTAAAAAATTTATTTATTTACATATCTTTTCAGGCTGCACTATCCAGCATATAGCAGTGTAGGCAGGGGGTATATAGTGTTAAGACACTCAGTTCCCCATGAAACTTCAAATTTTTGAAACACTTTATTTTTGACGATTTAGTGCCGCGCTTTGTCTACCAGAGCGGGAAAATGAATTTATTTAAATTGATAACTAAGATATAAATGAATAAACTCTCACCAATAGGCTGTATAAAGCACAATATAACAGTAACAATTCCGGTAATAGCGTGTGGATTGTCCCCGGTGTCCTGCCATCCGCCCACTTCACTCAATATTAGTATGAAGCCGATGATTGTCAGTAACCACGTTATCACCATGAGAATGCGATGGGACTGGAAAACAATTTATTTACCAATAAATCTATTTTAATATGTCAGAGGAGCACAGTTGGGAACTCACACGGAAGTGAACCCGCACTACATCACGCCTATAGTTAATATTTATTAACATCACGATCATAACATAAAAATTACAGTTCAACATTAATGTACTATATTATAATAATATAATTATATTGTAAACTCACAGCGAACCAAATGTCTTTCCCGCCAAGAGTTTTTCCCACCCATGTTTTTTTGTAATATCTGAAATAAAAAAAGTATTTCAGTTAAAGCCCCTCCTTATGTTTAAAATTTTAAATCTCATTTGAAAAAAAGTGTATGACATACTAAAGCGAACATATAATTGAGAATTATAAATTCTTTGCATATTGGAATGCATTTATAACATTTAATTTCCAGTAGCAATATCTGCATCTGATTGTTAAAGCGATGTTTGTATGTAAGATACCCAGGAGGATTATGAATTATTTTCATTTCCCCCTGTGGTAAGGCAAAATACTGTGTCGAGTTCTATTACTTAAAAATAAATGGAGAGAGAATCTTTTTTATTTTTTATGCTTTGAAAGAAACAGCTGAGATCGAAGGAATATCTGTAATCTAGATACGTGTAATATTTTATAATTATTATTTATTTTAATTTTTCACCAGCAATATTTCTGAATGAACCAATAATTATAAAACATTGTTAATAATTTAATATTAAATAATTAAAAACTGAAGTAACTCACCTAGCAATAACAATGCCTAAGGAAGCCGCCCCCAACCACGCGCATATCATGAAGCAACCGTGCAACTTCAACAACAGTTTGGAAGCACCAGCGGCGGTGCCCACTGTGGCCAGCGATAGCGGGTCGTTGCTGGCCTCGTACGCTAGGTTGTGGAACCCTACTCTGTCTGCATCTAGAATTTAATAAAAATTAAATCACACTTTGTGGCGCAGGGGCACAATGTGCGACTGTTAACATAGCCAAACCTGATTTTAAACAATATATTTTGAATAAAAAATATTAATAAAAAACAGAAGCTTTATTAGCCGTAGCGCGACCTGCCTTCTTCCGTCCTGGCCGACAGATGGCGTAAAGATACTCTACTGAACACGCAATTTTTTAAGATAGTGCAAAAAATTGGGGACCAGAATGTAATAACACCAGATACCCTCTGCCTGCTATATAGAAAAAACGTTAATCTCCTCTTAGAAAAACATACCTTTCATAGAATCTCCTGCAACCACCATCAAATTATACTTCTTATTGGCCAAATCGAAGACTTGCCCTTTGACCGTCGAAACCGTATTTCTCTTGAACTTACAATACAATTTCCCATCAATGGCCGACGATTCTAACAATTGCACAATATCCTGCGGGGAATCGAACCTGCTGACATAAGGCTCAGCTTTCGGATAAGTCCAGGACGCAAATAACTTTATTCTTCCGTTATCATTAACGCATTCCATGGCACTATCGTCACCCATTTTGTTATCCATACTTAAAGCTGCCGCGACATATTTTGGATTGTCAGTTCCTTGAACTTCGAAGGTATAAGAGTCTCCTGCTACGAAAATAGCGAGAACTGCCTTGCAATTTCCAGTTTGTATGCAATTTTGAGGCACCCCAAAACATAGTTTGGTGTCAGCGCAACCTTGGTATATTATGTCCTTTGGAGCTTCTGTTGGTTTAGGCTAGAAGAAGAATGAAAATAATAAATATATTAATAAACGGACAAGCGCGAGTCAGGCTCGCCTGCCGAGGGTTTCGTACAAAAATTGAAGGTCTCGAGCTTTTTCTGAAATTCAGGCTAAGCCTTAGCTTAGCATCTGATACCTCACATGAGTTAGCAACTTCAATACAAAATTTTGTCCCCTTTTAAGGTTATTATTTTTGAGGATTTAATCACAAATGTATCGTTTTTAGATTATTTCCTGAACTAGTAGCACCTGTAGATACTAACTGCCAAATTTCATAATTCCCCTTATAGTGTATTTAAGGCAATTTCTTTAGGATTTAACCATAAATATATAGTTTTCAAATGTAGATTTTTTCTGATGTTTTTTTTCTAAATTTCTTGATTAGAAATATGTTTTTTATCAGGAAATAATTGGGCAGTAGATCTGAGTATATAGTATGAATTTTAACTTCACAACACACAACAGTCACTCTTATAAGTGTTCCTTTTTTCCTTAAAAAGTACAGAACCCTAAAAATTATAAATAAGACACATTTTCAGATTTTATTCTGTTACGGTTCTGTTAAATCAAATTATAGAATTTTTTAAAATGGGTTGAATTTGGCATTATAACTTATATGATCAGATATTTGTTCTTAGCTTTTTGTCCATTTCCAGTTATCTTAGTACCTATATAAATTTATTACAAATATAAATATTTCCGAGTGTGTTCAATTCTTTATGCCGCAATTATGCGAAAAATTCCTGAACCTAAACTAAATATCACGACGACAAACTATTACTAGGCAAATATCTAATATCAGTCAAATGTTAATTGATATATCTGCTGCTTACTTTGTTCTCCATAATAACTGGCGGTTGTTGTATGGCCCTGGATGTGGAAGTAGGTGCAGTGGAAGTTACAACTGTGTCGGGCGTCACGACTTCTACCAAAGGAGATTCGACATTCTTCCAAAATGTCGCGTAGCTCTGTGCGACTGTTGCTCTAAAATATATGAAAAAAACTATTTATGAAATTGTTCTTATAAGATATTGATAGTAGACAGCTATCGTTTCGTTTACAGGCAGCGTATATATTCTGCTGTGTAAAGGCGATAGACTGGTTGTCGGTACATTTTCTGACTACTAAAATAAATGTGGCGTTGGTTACCGCTAGATAAAACATATGTTGGGAAGTTAGGCAGAAAGTAGAGAACTGAGTGTTTTAACTTTTTTTTTTCATTTTTATGCTGTATTCCCCACGCAGCGGGGGTAGGCAGAGAGAACCTAGTATTAAAGCACTTCGTCCTTAATTTTCTGCCGGATTCTGGAGGGCTTGTGTGTTGAGTAGCTGACCTCAACGCCGCCCTTTGCCTCGAGACCAGAGCGAAGAAATAAAAAAATTAATTATTTTAATTCATTTTGCAGTCACACACTTGTGCCCCTGCGTCTGGCCTCACTCAGATCAGAGTGTTTTAACTGAAATTAAAAACATAAGTATCGTTTAAATGTTTATAATTGATTTAAATTAGTAAGACGTATTATCATATTATCTGGTTTCGTTAGAGATTGTGTGCGTTATTTTAGATGTATTATTTCTAAAATTGGGCTGAAAATAGGAAATTATTATTAAAACATTACAAACAAAGTTTTTTTTTTGGTTAAAAACCGTTGCAATATAAATAGTCAATGACAATGATTGTTACAAACCAGATTTCAAGGTTATACAGAAACGTTAGTCATTGTAACTATAGTAAGATTTATGAGGTGAGCTGACCAGACTGAACAGTGTCATTAATCATTTAAAGTTTTTATAAAGTAGAATGTATATCCTGAATTACGAGGAATAAGAAAATGACATAATTTACTAAGAAAATCTTTTTAGGTTTCCACTGCATCCCTGCATATATAGCAAAGTAGGCAGAGGACACCTGGTGTTAATAGTCATTATCCAAAATTTGCTTATCCAAATTTCGAGTCATTGTATGTTGAGGGGTGAATCGAAGAGCAAAACAATGAAAATAATTAGGTGTCTCGAGTAAGAATCGGACCCATAACCCTCGCGTTTATACACACACACACACATACACTGTGCCGCTGCGCCACAAAGGCTTCTAAGGACTAAGCCACTTGTTTTGTAAAGATAACATATACTATTCCTTATTTATTTTAAACCATTTGGCAGATACATGAAATATATGTGTTATTATGTGGTTACGTCGAGTAAATAATATGCGGTCTTATCAAAATAATTATAGATAACAATAAAAAAGTCAGTTCTGTAAGTTTGAATTAAAACAAAAGAATCAGAAGAAATTACCTGAATGCAACACCACCCAAAAAATCGTCAGGCGCTCTCCAAGTGAAGGTCAAAGGTTGTTTATCTTCCGGATTCGTATGAGTTACCGAGTCGTTTTGCCCTCTGCAGCTTTTTATTTGGGCTAAATCAGCACTGGGTACTTTTGTGAATTTGCCCACAATCTTTTCCATATCCTGGAAAATTTCGAATATATTATATAGCAAGGATTATTTCACTTATTTTATTTGCTATGTGTGCAGGCACTGCCTCCAAAATTCGGCGGAAAGTGAGGAACGGTTCTGTCTTAATAGGAACGTAATGTCTTAACACTACGTTCCCAGGTTCCCTCTACCTACGCTGGTATATGCGGTGTATCCCGCAGTAGCTTGATAGGTAAAAAAATACTTTCTAAATAGGTATATAATATTATTATTTATTCAAAATATTATTTAACAGTTTACATAAATCTATTTTAAAGTAAGCTTACCTGTATTTCTCTAGCCTGTAATATAAAACCACCAATAGGTGTGGGGGCACCAAAAGGACTACCGATGGTGATGTTTAAAACATCACCCTGCCTGACTTGTGATGATGATGGGATGAGACTGTATGGCGGGACTGATGATTGTGCGGGAATCTCACTATGCCTTGGAGTTTGGTCTAAACATGCCTGGAATAGATATTATATAGTAAATTTGCTTTTCAAGTTTAAATCATTAATAAAATATATAAAACAGATTTTATTTTTAATATAAATAAAAAAGTTTAAACCTTAGCGTAGCGAGATTTGAACTCGCGATCCTTGTAAGGTTTGGGAGTTCAAATCCTCTTTTGTAGAAAAATTTCATAAGTTTACTAAATAAATAGTTTTCTTTCCGAATTATGGAATAAGTTACAAATTACTGTTTTGGACAATAATTCCTCTATGCCTCGGTTTTACATAATTGGTAACCGAAAGAACGCTTTGGATCCTTTCGATGACTCTTTAAGTATTTAATATAGTATTTCTATTTACTGATGTTTTTGTATTTTTTTTTATTTAATAAATTCCATCACTCTCTTTAATCAGAGTTTTTTGCACGCCTTTTGCAGTTATATAAACATGTTGCAATTGTAATTCCCACTCAAGGAAATGAAATATCTAACATTTTCATTTCCTGCTTTGACAACGAGGTCATGCGCGGCGTTGAGTTTCGCCACTCAACACGTCTTCATGACTCACGAACACAGAGTTAAGCTACAAAAAAACCACCTCGCCAATATTGGCAATATATGTGAAAGTTTTTTCAAGATAATTAACATTATGTTAATATATAATTTTCATAATAACTTACCATAGGTGGAGCACCAGATCCATACTGTTGTGAGTATTTGGCGAACGTTACTACCATCATTAATATGACGCCCATATTCTGTCTTTTCCTCGGCAGCATTATGTATATCTGAAACGAAAAGAAAGTAAATTAATTTAAATATTAATATTGGATAAGACCCTTTGTACTAGTTCCCAATGAGATTCGACTAGCTTATTCGAGCGAATCGTTAATTACTATTAGAATTAATAGATTTTTACTGAGACAAATATAAAAATGATCGAAATATGTTACGACATTTACAACGACACTAAAATAATTTGTTGTTCATTGCACGCGTTTTTTGATTGTTCGATTGTGATTCGGTTGTTGAGTTGTGGGTTCGATTTCCACTCGAGGTAATGAAATAATTAAAATTTTCATTTCTCCGCTCTGGTAACCAGGCAAAGCGAATAGAATAGAAATGTCTGAATGGGGAAAGGAGTGTCTTAACCCTAAATTCCCAGAGTCCCTCTGCTTACCCTGCTCTGTGGAGGATACAGGATAAATATTGGGATGTCTATGGCGGTTTCTTTTAGAGTAAGTAAATTAAAATTAAATAAAATTAAAATTGTATATTTTAAGTGTTCGTATCGCAATTTGGTTTCGAATTACAATGTCGGACAAGGAAGTGAGGTCACGGTAAGAGTGAAGGGGAAACCTTGAGGACTTGGATACCAAGAACCAAGTAACGAATGGGTGTGATCGATATATGAGTAGAGGTTTTATGGCATTTTACTATTTTTAGCAATCTTGACACATTTTAGTTATTTGTTGCCAGATTGACCTTAATTTGAGATTTGAAGCCGCACCTTTTAAGAAACATGGATCATTATTGCCATTGCGATAATATAAAAAAATGAAGGTTAAATTAAATATTTAAAAAAGTATAATTATGATTAATATTATAATTATGTTAATGTGTTATGAATTAAATGTTTACGCTCACGTTAGAAACTAACAACTTATTATATAAATTATATTACAAAAGCAAACTGATTTCTTGCCGGCACTTCTCAGTGGAACTGCCTTCCGATCTGATACATAGTCGCTTCCCGTTGGACTGGCATTAGTTACTATTTAGTAAACCAAATATTTGTATATACTATATATACTTTTAATACTCTTTTATACTCTCTTTTAATACAAGAATATTTCATTTTTCAAAATCAATCGCGGTTGAATGTAGACATGTCCTATGGATTCATGCTGTTTACTGTAGTTAATCATAAATAATCCTTTTTGTACCAAATGATAAATGATTCGGTGAATGAAGGCTTAACAAAAAATTGCACCTTACAAGGCCTACTCGCTTGATAAACTTTATTACCTTATACTGATTCTATTTTTATTTCACTCGTTTATTTTGTAGTGTTAGAAAGTATTAAATTGTGATTTCATCTAATTCTGTTAGGCCAGTTGAGGCGCAGGGGCACATTGTGTGACTGTAAACACGACCGGGTACGGGTTCTATCCTCATTCGAGGAATCAAATTCAATTTATTAAAGTTGAGGTGCAGTGCAGTGCGGCGTTGAGTTCCGCCACTCAGCACGCAATGCTCGCAGAATTGGTCCTAATTGTTAACTAATCTTTTTTTAGCCTCACGCAGTTTCTCTAACGGGGTAGCCATAGAGAACGGGCCACCAAACTTCGCCTCGTAAACTGTCTTTAACTGCCCTCATACTTTTTACGTGACCTTTCTCCAGTATTCTATTTCTCTTATCACTCATTCTTCTTTCATAAATCTTTTTTGCCATTCTTTCATCAATCATTCTACCTACGACTAAAATTAGTGCAACAAGAGATTAAAAGTTCTCATTAATATTAAAGATCGAAAGCATTACAGCGTTGCAAGTTAATTGCACGTTAAATAACTATTTACGGTTCGTTGTGTCCAAATTAGTTTTAATATGGTGAGTGTCCGAAAACACGCGATGTATACCGGTGTTGGTAATCACTTCTCTGACTTCACGTCTTGATCTGATTAACGTGGTTAAGGCATATCTTCAATAATTATCTGAGTTTCCACTTTCAGCTTAATTTGGAGATATTGGTTATAACCTATATTCGCACTTCGTGTCAGTAGAGTGAAGAAACGATGTTATTTATAGGTTGAATTCGTCGCGGCGCAGGTGCAAGTGTGTGCCTGTAAGCACTACAATTGTGGGTTCGATTCCTTTTTCGGGGATTGAATATTTAATATATTCACAAATAGTTTTTTTTTATAATCATATATGTTTATTAGTCGATAATTTCGTATTAACATTTCGTGTCAGAAAATGAATCTAGAGCGAGGGAAATCGAAGAAATGTTTCTTAAAGTTAATAATTAAATAGGTTTATTAGGTCAGGTCGGAACGAGGTTAACTGTCAAGGAGTTTAGTAACCCTTATTCTTTATCAATATAATATAAATTCGTGTCACGCACGCACGCCAGATTTTGCCTTCAAACCTACTTTATTCGTACCCCGTGCTTAACCCGTTTTTCATTTTGCTACTTTTCATGTCCACAACTTTCTATCTTTTTCCCGTTCTCGTAAAAATTTCAAGGAAAAATTTCGACGCTCAATAACGAAAGGATAGTATAAGACCCGATAGACAGCAAGGTGTTAGATTTAGTTACTCGAGAAGGTACTGTGTATAACAAATTAAAAATGAAAATTGTAAAACGAAATGGGGCGATTTGTAAAGATCAAAAAAAAGAAATACATAATTTCTTATTTAAAATATAAATTTTCAATCTTAAAAATTCTTTCCAATGACAAATTATTTTAAATATAACTCCAATAGGTAATATTTTTCTTATTTTGTATCGTGACAAGTGTCATTCATTCTCCATTATTACACCTAGTGATTAAATGCAATGAGCCGTTAGTCATTACTCGATAATCGTGTTTTAATGAATAGAGGAGGATATTAAATTCTAATTAAATTTTAATTGATGTATAAATTTGTAAATAAGCTGAAGAATATGAACTTGTATAAACCCACATTACAAATAATAATATTGACTGTCGTAGCACAGTGGTGCAACGTGTGACTGTAAACCCAACTGTTGCGGGTTTTCTTTCACAGGAATGAATTGTTCTCATTTTCTCGTCCTGGTAACAAGACGAAGTGCGGCGTTGAGTTACGCTACGCAAGTCGCAATGACTAGAAAACTGGGTGGTGCGTGGGAAAGTTTCTTCACGCTAAGTTCCTTCTGCCTACAAAATACAACGTGAAATTATAATTAAGGCATTCTATTCTTCATTAAGACACCTCCATTTCCTAATTCCAGATTTCTAGTCCAATTCTTGACTTAGCGTGTTGCGTCGCGATTCGAATGAGTGAGTAAGTGCGTTTGTCTAGTTTCCAGAGCGAGTCAATTGAAATATTAAATATTTCACTGCCCGTGAAATGAAAAAAAAGTGAGTGGAAATCGAACTTACAACCGTCACGTTAACAGCCGCACCCTTGTGTCCCTGTACCACGACGACCCGTAAGGATAACTTAAGTAGGTACCTAAATTGTGTAAATAACGAATCGCTTTTGTACTAAATTCTTAAATTATGTACTTTTGATAAAAAAAAAACAAGATATTTTATGTATAAAGTATATTTACATACTGTTGACTCATTAAAATACTACAGTATGTTTATTTTCACGATTAGTTATCAATAAAAGTGGAACGTATTACAAGTAATTTTACATTAAAAATAGTAGGTCACTGTACTGAGTTGCATATCGATAATATCGGTTTTATGCAAAGCCCATGGTGAATGTAGAAAGGATAATGACTATTTCACTTTTGTTTTATTTCGGCTTCACGCAGTATCCCGCATGTAGTACAGACTAACTGTGTAGTGTTAGGACACTCTATTCCCCATTTTCCAATGAATTCTGGAGGCATTGTGTGCTGAGTGGCGGAAATCATCAGAGTTGTTGAAGAGAACAAAAGCAGATTTCCGCCACTCACTCCCGCAAGGAAAAGAAAATATTAAGTATTTCATTTCATCAAATTGGAATCGAACCAACAACCTGCAGTGTTGACAGTTACATGCTTGTGCCCTTTACACGCGACCGGTCTCGACTTATAAAACTTGAGTTTCGCTATTCAACAGGATTTACCTCACATACGGGGAGAATGTGGAAAACCGAGTATTTCACCTCTACTTGTTGATCCAAATGAAGGACAGTGCGAGATGTGTGACAGAACCTAACGCCGTATAACGTAAGAGCATATTTTTTAAAATCAACATTTCATACTTGTAATCGAACCCAAAACCTTCGTGTTAACGATGAGACATTTGCAAATTGCGTCACGACGACGCGGATAGAATGGTTATTGTTTTGTAACATAGATAGATAATGATCGGTGTATATTTTAAAACTGTATAAATTAATAGTAAATACTTTTTGTAACTTGTAAGTCACGATTTACACGGCGGTGGAGGAAACCAATTAACCAGTTTGTTAGAAATTTGTGTGGTACGAACTTTTTTTTTCAGCTTCACGCTGTATCCCGCACACAGCAGGGTAGGCAGACAGAATCTCGGTTTTATGACACTCTGTTTCCCACTTTCTGCCGAATTCTGGAGCCATAGCGTAGAGTGGCAGAACTTAACGCCGCGCTTTGCCTCGACACCAGAGCGAAGAAAAATGGAAATATTAACGTAAATAAATATTTCACTTCTTCGAGTGGGAATCGAACCCACAACCGTCGCGTTTACGGACGGCATTGGCCTTGACCACTGCGCCACGACGGCCTTTTGGTACAAACTTTATATTATGTTATCATATTTGATTTTTGATAAATTATAATATTTCCGTTATACATAATATAACTAACTACCTTGGATGTGTGAATGAACTTTTTTGTTTGCCTTCATGAGGCGATGTTTTTATTAAAAAAATATAAATAATATTTATATTTACATGGTTTGAGCATTTGATTTCTGTTCCTCATATTCCATGTAGTTGTGACAGTGAGTGTATTCCTGGAAAATATAAATATATTTTCGAGGAATACATTGTATACTAGAGAGATACAGTTTATCTAGATATATTTTCCAAGAGAGGCTTTGGTTTTACTTTTGAATTATCTTTTTGTGTACTTATCTTATTATCATAAACTTGGTTTTGATAAACAAAACGCCTCGCTTTGTCTTACCTCACGTGAATATTCCCCCTGAAAGGGTATCGAAAGCGTAACCATCATGTATACGCTTTCCAACACTCATTATATATTTTTATATAAAAAAAATACTTTATCTAGTTGCATAATTGTATTGTTATGGCGTGAGACTTTTATATTTCCTTGTTATTTATGTTAAATAAAACTTACGCTTCGCTCTCGATTTTATCTTAAGTATTAAAGATTTCAACGGCCGTAACTGTTTTTTGTAAATCGTTATTACTTGATAGGAATATTGTTATATTTTGTGTTTTTTTTTTCAGGTTTATGCTTTCTTCGGTATATAGCCAGAGGAGGGGCAGGTGAACTTAATGGTAAGACACTTGAGACTTGATGAGAAGCGAAACTCAACGCTGCGTTCTCTAATTTCAATAACTTAAGTATAATAATTTCCTAAACACATTTTATGTATAAAAATAACTTCGAAAACTTAATTAATATATCAGACGGAAGCAATCAAAATAGAAAAATAGTTTAGTTGTATGTTCAACACACAACCAGAAATTATTACAAGGCAGGCGAGTACGATTACAAAATATATATATTAATTAAAATATGGAAATTATAAAATAAATAAGTATATAAACTAAAAACCTGTTGAGAAACATTCGCTTTGGCCTTGGATTTTATAGATACGGTGAAGTCGTAGTGTTCTGTGACGTCATATTGCCTTGGCGGCCGCTCGAACTGGTTTGGCACGCCGCATTGTACACGCGTGGGGTTTTGATCGTGGGAAATTTATAGTTATTTATAATTTCGATGTACGAAACAATTCTCTCCATTCTCCGTCTTTATTTAATGTCATTCGAAATGTAATATATTCATCGGCGGGCTATAAAGTAACAGATTATAAAAAATATATATTGTACATAAAAATCTTAATCGTTATAGGTTATATATAAATATTTCTTGTCATAATGTTTAAATTACGAATATGAAGATATAGAATATATCATATTATAAATAAATTATAAATAATTCAGCTAAATATAACAAAGTTGGAATTGAACTCGCACCAAAATTAAGATCTAAATAATTGTATCTAGATCGATAATATGCTTTAATATATTGTTAAACTGGTCTTGGATTTTGGACGTCGACCATAATTAATTTTTTTATGTCGCCTCTATCCTTCTAGGTCACTTATCTTAGTCATTTCCACTTCCTACATTTTTCAATATTAGTTCCGCTTAGCGTTTATTCTTTTATTTTAACAGTACGTCGTAGTCGGGCTTTTAGATTTTACGAGTGTTATTTTTG
>JBAIZZ010000162.1:10771-31717 GCA_037355905.1 Heliconius aoede | reverse complement strand
TTAGTAATTTTTGTTTAGCTTCACCCTGTGTCTTGCATAGGGAACCTGGGAAGTTAAGAGCGAGGTTCGGGGCATTGCGTAGCAAAATTCAACGCCGCGCTATGCCTCGTTATGCGTTACCAGAGCGAGGAGGTGAAAATGTTATTTATTTAATTTAATTGAGTGAAAATCAAATCCATTACAATCACGCACGCTTGTGATTATTGTTTAATTTTTTTTGTATGTTTAATATGTTTGTTTACTTAATATTTTATTCTATACTCGTAGAAATTAGTTTACAAATATCGCAGACTAAGCTAAGAAAGAACTTAGCGTTAAGACTTTCCGTTCTCAATTTTCCACTCAATTTCGAGACAGTTCGTGTTATATGCCGAAACAGATCAATGACGCTTAAATATATATATATATATATATTTAAACGAAATGCAAACGACGCAATTATTAAAATTGCAGGAGACAATGAAAGCAATTAACCACTTGCTCAAAAACAAAGAGATCACAATTCCATTATACATCAAGCTTTTCTTAAAAACAAGATAATTAATTTAAACCCTTATTTCTAACTAATTTTTTTTTTGCCTCAAATTTTATCCCGCATATAGCAGATGCGTTCAAGGATGTGTTAAGATGTTACGTTTAACAAGCGTCACACAAATGATTAAGGGGAAATATGTCATTACACCTTTCAGAAATCGAATCTACAGCCAGTAAAACATACAGTCAAAGTCCTATCTAGGCCACTTACGTTTACACAAGCGTCTCAAACACGTTATTCAAATACATTTGTCATAATATGATAAAATATAATTTACAAATTAAAAACGGAGCGAGAATTATAAAGAGAAGCAGAAATACTTTACATAACAAATAAAACATACAGACGTGTAGCGGGTTTTGAAACATTTTAAAATTTTTATGAGAAACATATTTTTCTGACATCTATTGTTAAGACGTAATGTTTTGTTAAGAGCTCTAAAACAACGCTACTTCAGTGTAATGGATACATTTTTTCTTATAAAATGTTCTTTCTTATTAAAAAAGGGGCTTTGAATTAACTGTGTTATGTATATGACTATCCCTAACCATGGGCATATTTTAATTATTTATTTTAATATTTAATTATTAATATTTCTAATTTAATGTTATTTAATTTCACCACAAGAAACACAATATCTTGAAAACTGGACTGAAAGTATATTAAATGTCTATTCAATTTTCCATTATATAAAATACACGTAATAAATGAACACAAACACTAAATACATTAGACATCAAGCATTGTTTACTTAACATCAACTCACCTTCAAGTCTAAAGTAATTTCGCATCTGTCACCAGCATACCCCAGAGGACAGAGGCACACGCGAGAGACGCACCCGCCGCCATGTTCACACTCACAATCCTCATTTTTAAGCTCCTGCGCTTTCAAATCATTATCTAAATCATTTAGAAGCTTTTCGCTTTTCGCGTCGTCTTTGAAATGTTTATTTTTAAACTGGGCTCTGACATCGTTGTACTTAAATTGAACATTGTTATCCATTTTATTGTTTTCTTTGGAATCTCTCATCACTATGTCGTTATCTTCGAAGTGGACTATATCGTTTATGTCGTATATTATGTGAGCTACGTTGCTTGGTTTTTGCGGGAATGGATGACTGGTGACCTCGCTGTTTACTCGCCATGGCGCAAGTGTGGGTGCGCATTCGGCTGGAAATAAAAAAAAACGCTATTGAGATAATAAATATTGATGCCATTGTGGCACAATAATTGTATTTAAAGATACATTTATTATAGAGATCGTCACGGTGCAGCGGTACAGAGTGTGACTCTTTAAGTAAGCGCGACGATCGAGGATTCGATTCCTACTTGGAGAATTATTTTCACTTCCTCATTTTGGTAGCAAGCCATATGTATTGAGTGTCGTAACTCGGTGTGAGTTACGCCTTTCAATACACAAGGTTTCGTAAATGAACTGTTCCCGTAGCGCCGGTATCCACAAGATAACGAATTGAAAATGCCCTATTTCATTACTTCGCACTCGATTAACCGTATTGCGCTCGAGCACTGAAGAAGGAGAGCGTCGATGTACTTGATGCCTAAACCCTGGCGCCTGCAATGGGGTCGCAAATCCTTGGCACTGCTTCAAGCTCAAGGGTATAAGTATTTGTATTTTTTGTAAATTCTCTAACTAGAAAATAGTGTTTATGTACACAAGGGAACAAAATGATGGCTATATATCTATTGGAAATCATATTTTGTAGATGCCCTTCTCAGCAGAACTGCACTCCGAGAGCTGGTGGTAGCTTCCTGTGACACAACTGATATTTCTATGTAACTTGACGATTCAAAAGTAATTACCTAATTTAATACAAAATATTTTAATTTATATTTCAAATAATTTAAAATATAGAACATAATACAATATTTCAAACAAGCACAACCATATTCGTTCTATAATAAATCCATAAATAAAATGATCAAAATGCAGTAAGTTTGCAGAGGTTTCCATTACTGATTCATAACAGGAAAATTTATGGTGGAAAGGAACAAAAGCTGCATAATATGATATATTACGTATGCAGCGTGTGACGAATGACTGCGTATTCAGCCAACGCCGCGTCACGAAATGCAATTCTATCAATATTGGGGGAGGTTTATTAAAATTGCGTTTTCTTGAGTTTTAAGTTCCGAGTATCTTATCACTCATGTCTTAAATGCCTAAATTAATAACACTAGCTTATACTTGTGGCTACGCATGCGTGATCAAATGAAAATAACTAACAGCCTAACCTTCAATATATTGACTATCCAACACATTACTATTTTTTAATTGGTTCCCGAGATTAGCATACAAATAACCGTTCAAACAAACAAAAGCTTCAGCATTGTAGTATTAGTAAAGATGTTATGAATATAGCGTTATATTCTAAAATGTACATATTATAAAATAAATGTATTCACGATTAGGTACGTATTGCTTCTAGAGTTTTTCCTTTAACTGCCACAGAAGTGCCATTTATCACGTCAATACTTAATCTTTTAAGTTGTCGCTGTCTCTGTTCGGGAACATACGGTAACTTTTACTTCGCAATGCTTTTAGAATATAAATGAGAACGATTCTTGTATTTTTTTAAATATTAACTTTTTATGTAATTGTATAATAGTTATAAAATTATTTTTAAAGGCCGTCATGCCGCAGCAGTACAGGATCTAATTGCAGATGTGACGATTGTGGGTTTAATTTCCACTGGGGAAATTAATTATTTTCAAACTAACAATACTGATGAAGAGAGATGAACGAGACAAAGCGCTGCGTTGATGTCCGCTACTCAACCAACAAAAACTCGGACTACCCTCCGGACTTAAAATAGAGCTTAAAATAGCGATATACATTTAAAGATATAGAGGTAAAATTGTAATTATAATAGTGTTAGTAGCTTGGATTGCACCAGCTACATGTCTGATACGTTCCTTATATTTTATACAGTAGTTATTGCTATATATGCTATTTCGATCAAAGTATCTTTTATAATGTCAACAAGAGGATACAGGGGAAACACAGCTCTAAACTGTTATAATTGCCGGATTATTTATTTAAATAAATAACATAAAAAGTATTTTTTAAGTACTCGAAGTTTCTTTCATCTTTTGCTTTCCAGGTTTTTATTGAAATAGTTACACGTGGAACCACAATCTTTAATATGTAATATTTAAAACATTTTTTCAATTACTTTAGTGTTGTACTACTAATATTTTTGCTCAGTAATAACTTCATTTATACTTACTAACTTAGTTTTAGTAATAACAAGTTAATTTCTACTAACAACTTTCGGCTCAATCTTTGTCTTTAAAGTCGGCAGTTTACTTGAAGTTATCAAGATATTAGCCAGCAGCAATTTAATTAATTATTATTTATATATAATTATTATTTCTATATTAATTTATTAATATAATAAAAGCGAAAATTTTGTATATTTGTGCTTGACAAAATTAGGCATTAGAAGTAAGTATAATAAGAATCTGAAAAAAAAAAACTGATTTATAAGTGATTTTTCATATAGCTATTTTTTTATCGTAGAAAATACATACTTTATGACTACTATAAATGTATATAAGAAAAATAAGATAAAAAAGTGCTAAGGGAAAGAAAATACTAATATATATTTTTATAAATATATATACTTTTCTCTGCTGAGTGACTGACGGACAAAGCGCAGCTATGGAATTCTCTTAATTATCAAGTTCAATCTTAATTTTTAAAAAATGATATACAAATTATGATCCCTGTATTCCTGCACATAGTATGGTATGCAGAGGGAAGGGTGTTAAGACAATCCCCATTTTTCGAAAGCATCGCGATTCGTGTCGACACCAAAGCAAAGAAAGGGAAGAAAATAGTGAATATTTTATTTCCTCGAATGGGAATCGAACCCACAACCTGCCCCACTTACAGTTAGTTATAAATTTGTGCCCGTGCACCATGACTGGGCTCTATCCTTTATGTTGATAGCATTATGGCTTGTAATATACAAACAAATCAAAGGAGATCCAATTAGCTACATCCAACTTTACAAGAGGTAAATCAAGGGCAATGGAAGAAGAAATACGTTTCTTTAGCGCAAGAAATACGAAAAGTCTCAAAGGCACTCGACTTATTAACTACGAGTTCTGATAGCTTATAAACATACGACAATATGACCATACTAGGAAAAATACTTGGCGTTGTCTGCGTTATGATGTGTTTATAAAATTTATTATTAGGTACAAGGATGTGTCATGTTTCACCAACAAATTGAATATTCAATACTCGGGTCTTGCGTACAGGCATTGTGCACGGGAACTATCAACACATTATTCCCATATCGACTCTATCGCAAATATTGACATGTTTGGTATGAACGTTACTGTGAACCAGAAATTTGTTTAGGCACATACAAAGAGCAAAACTATATATATATTGTAAATTTTATTGTCTAGCTTTTATTATCTATCTTAAATTTACCTTTTACATAATTAATAAGTGTATTTTTTAATAAGAAAATCTATATTGATGGATCAGCTATCATGGCGCAGTGGCATTGCCAGGAAACCCAATGCAGGCACTGATTGGGGCAATTAATTAATTTCACAAAGTGTATAACGGAGTGTCTTAATACTATTTTCTGCGTGTCTACCGCTGCTATACGATATAAAGAAACGAAAAAGATAAATAAAAGGGATTAAATTTTAAGGATTTAAATTATATTAAATCGAATCAATTAGTAAGTAATATTTTAGTGTTATTTAAACACCAGTCGCTCTTCAAGGGCGAATTCAGTAAATAAAATAAAACGTCAGGCTACAAATATGTTCTAATAAAGGAATTAGTTTTTCATGAATCCGTATGGGTATATGTTCATACGGTGACCTTTCTAATTAGAAACAGGTTCAAGGTCCGGTGTATGACATGATTTGTCACGGCACGGCGGCACGCGCCTTCTAATGAAAATGAATGTGACTGAATTATTCTGAAATTTGAGCACTTTTATCGGATTATTGTCTTGTTGCCGTGGTATAAGAAATGTTCTCGTATTTAGAAATATTCTTTGTTTCAAATACCTTGTTTGGTAAAGTATATAAATATATTTATTTATAACTTACATTTTTTTACTCATTCATATTTAGAGACTATATTATTATGGAGATTTTAACATTACATTATATTAAGGATCGTCTCTTCCAACAGATTTATGCGTAGATCTCAAAAACTATACGATATACTTTATTGTAGTCTCTACTACAGACAGCACAAGGATTTATCGAATAAGATTTGATGACGATTCATTTTTTTTCCATTCATTTAAAAAATAACGAGATGGTAAAATATTATAATCAAAAATGTATAATTACATAAACTTAATGATATATAATAATAGGGTTAATTACAGGGGATCATATAAAAATAGACAGCATTGTCTTTCGCGACAAAGCGAGCCCTTTGCCCTTTGTAACGGGAATGAATGAGATCCATAACCTACTAATTAGGGGACGGATCAAGGTGTAATGCTAATAAATATCGTTCTTTGTCCGTCCGTACACGCGCGGCTGTCGGCTAACGAGCTTCGTCGCATTATATAAGGAGTTAACACTAGCTGGTTTAGCGGGTGACATGAATTTTCTTTATTCTTCAGATATATTATTTCTTATGAAGAAATGATGAACGTGACAAATATTTACAATATAATATATTTCCTTTTCACGATTCTCTATCCACGCCTAAGGTAGGGTTATTCTCTAAAGAACTGCATCTTTTAGAGAAAAAGTTGTACCAAACCACTTGGTTCTTTTTTATCAGTCTATTTTTTTTGTAAATTTTGTGAAAAGAAAGAAAACATAATTTCAAAATTTTATTACATGATCGGGCGTAATGAAATAATTTGTCGCCCCTACGCCACTCTGCGTGGACTTTTAACGTGAGAAACTTCGTGTTTTCTTGATCCAGTAGGAACTTATCCTTAGATATCCTTAGTAAGCCTCGGCTCTGCCTGCCTTTATGCAAAGTTTCAACATCCTAAATCCTAGTCATCATTCAAGAGAACAGTTCCATATATGGAAGTATATACATTTAAATATGAATATTCATTTTCGAGTAAACAACAAACCAAGAACCGTCGTATATACTATATATTTATTTTATAAATAGCATAGATATTTAATTACATTTATTTACTTGAAAATGTTCTCATAGCCAATATAAATAAGAAGCACAGTTTTTAAAACTTTCACTGCGAAATAACGATTTTATAAAATAAGTTAAAATTTTTAACTTAAAAGGTTTTGCATTAACCAATATCGTTAAAGCTGCGGTTAAAAGGAGATGTGCACTACAGCTTAGATGTAAATCTAAAGCGTTCACCTACTGACCCGTTGCTTTCAGCTCTTTACAGAAGGATGCAGTTTTGAATGGAGGTTACTTTATCTATCTAAACGTGTGCACGATGAAGTGAAAAGGCTGAAATTATTTAGGTGTTTTGTTTTTATACATTTCATGATTTTTTTGGGCCAGTCGAGGTGCAAAATGTGATTGTAAACGCGACTGGTTGCGAATTCGATCTCCCCACGAAGAAATTAAATATTTATTTATTTTTTAATTTTTTCGCTTTGGTGTCGACGAAGCACGTGGCGTTCAGTTCCGCTACACAACACGCAATGCTTCCAGAAAATGGGGAACGGAGTGTCTTAACACTAGATTTCCTCTGCCTACCATTTAGTGTGCGGGATACAAAGCTGAAACTGACTTTTAAAGTATTTTGCTTAAGGGAGGGAATTCTAGAATAATTAGTGGTTTTTGTTGATATGCTATTATTGGAGATATGCCATAGTCCACTGTCGTAGAAAACCAGGCGAATAACTACCTACCTAAAAGTACCTACCTCTATGAGTTCCTACTGGATTTTATTACACAAAAAAGTAATAGAATTTAGTGTTGCCGTCGTCGCGCAGTGTTGTAAACGTAATGGTTGTCGATTCGATTTCCTTTTAAGGGAATCTACAATGGCTCGTCCTAGCTGCGTCACGGTAATATTAAATGATTTAACCGTTATCCTGATTATATATATTTACAGAGCAGGCACATATGTTTGTCAATTACCGTAGAGACGGCGCTATAAATCAAAGGGCCCCAGTAGGTCGTAAATAACACCCTCTTTCCAGAATATTAAAGCTTAGGCGTCGTATGTTGTTCGAAAATAAAAACACAATATTGTTTTGATTTTCGTTTCCTACAATTAAATTAAATCTTGTGAAAGGTTTGGGTGCCCGAACGTCGGGAACGAAAGTGTCTTTATGGGAACGGAGTATTAACACTGGGTTCCCTCTGGTTCACTCTGCCAATCCTGCTATGTGGGTTACAGCGTGAAGTTAATGACAAAGTATTTTGCGTTGATGTACAGTACAGTATGGATAAAGAAATTAATCAAGATACCTCAACAATTTACACGCAGGATTTTTTCCGGTTTTCGATTTTCCTCTAGAGAAGTACATATTTTTGAGTGTTATATTGTGATTCCTTTTAGAGAAGCATTTTATGGCGATTTAGTTTTAATTACTGGATTACAAAAAATTATAAAATACTTAGTGTTAATGCTTAAAATTTTCATTTCCTTGCTTTAGTAACGAGGCAAAGCACGGAGACTTTGGGTAACGGAACTCAACGCCGCGTTCCGTTACCCAAAATGGGAAAATAAATATAACCAAAAATAAATGGAATATAATCATTCCTGGAATGGGATCGAATTCACAACGCTGTTCCATTGCGTCAAGACAGCTGTATATTTTACATATTTATTTGTGTAAATGTGAAGTTTTCTAAGTAAACCAAATGCTGTTATATCCACGTATTTATCGTATTATGTGGATGGGTAAATAAACCTGAATTTACAGTTAATAATATAAAAGAAAATAGTACCCACAGCCACTCAATAAAAATAATCTATAACCAATTCTGAGCTCGAGAGGACATCGATGGGTGTTTGTAAAAATCCAATTGTGGATCTCTCAAGTGATCTATCTAGCGTTATTGACATGTAAACGAGTTACGGCTATAGGCATGTACACGTATAGTACGGTCGACGAGTCGTGGCCATTCTAATATGCGGTGTTAACTCGAGCAGAAAATAATCCACCAAAATTAATTTCAGTAATTGACGGATAGGACATTACGCGAACTTATAAATAAATATTATCAGTTTTTGACCTGGTTCAATAAAGTAATCGAACTTACGACTTTTGATAGGGGTCGTGTCGTAGCGGCACATCTTCTTAATATGATTATTCCCATGAGTTGGAACCGAACCCGTTGCATTTACAGTTACGGTTACCTTGTGTCAGGATGTCCTCAAAACTCGACCATCAGCAAAAATACATTTAGTTTGAAACTTTTATTAAATTCTCTGTCGAGCCTACAAAAACCTTAAAAATATATATAGTATACTTAATAGTATTAATAGATGCTTACTAACGTAACAGGATATCACGGCCCGTCAAAATTATATGGGACACGCTAAACGTTATAAATGCCCGAAATCCGTCACCGGCTTCCGCAAATAAAAAGGAAGCATTTTTATGTTAAATTGCTTTTTCCGAACTAAAACTAGACGAACGACGACGGTGAATACTTACACAATACTTTCAGAGATCATTTTGTTGAATAGTCGTATATTATTTGACAAACAATGGTATATTATAAAAGGAAATAGTGGTCCATTTCTGAGTATTTTTTTATAGGCAATAATAAACAGATAACATATATTCGTGGGATAAACAGAGCTACAGATAGTCAGTTCCCAGTTGTAGTTGCTCTAGAATTTATAAAAAAATCTCCACAAACAAAAATTTTTGAAAAAAAGTGATGTAGTCGGTACCTATAGTCTTCTCTGATAAATGGACTATGTAACAAGAAAATATTATTTAACCAGTTCCCGAACCATTAGTTCCCGAGATTAGTGTGTGGAAAATTATTTTGTTGGTCATCTTAAATCAGACCAGTGAAAATCGAAATATGAGCTCACTTATTATCAAATTCCCTTTCTCGAACAAAATATCAGTAACAATTTTCCCGTTTGTTTTATCATCTACTACAGTTATACCCTCAACCTATCAACCTCAGTAAGCCGTGACGCTATATGAAGACCAAAAAGGATTAGCAGGACGTAAGATTATTCTACGTCCTAACTATTAGTTTGGATGTGGATGTCGTGCCCACAACGCTGGATCCACGTTTGATATGGTATTGTCGATTTTTGTTTAAAGTATAGTTGTTTTTTTTAAAGATATTGTCAAGTGCTTGTTATTTAGTTAAGATAGCAAGTAATTAAATTTTCATATACAAAAACTAGTGGCCGCTCGAAATATATAAAAAAAACTAAAAATTTTCTCCGAAGTAACTATATATCAAATTTCAGCATTATCTGTCAGTCACTCCGAAACGGAAGATTTATACAGAATGTAACAAGATCGTAACAATTTAAATATCTTGTAATAATTTTTCTAGCTAAAGGGAAAATATTCAGGAAAAAATAAACTCGTTAAAAGTGCAGTATTTAATTTTAAAAGGGGCGCCGCGTGATTGTCGATTTCAATTTTAATAACACGTACAAAAACTAGTTGACGCCCAATCTGGGCAATTGACAAAGCACTCCTACCATGAGTAGTATAAGTGCACTTATGACGCATCAGTACTAATGCAGTAATGGTATCTGTATGAAACTCTTAATAATCATTCTTTATATATATTTTTTAGTTTTTAAAAGTTTAGTTATAAATCCTTCATAGAGTCTAGAGTACGTAAATTTCATAACCAGTAAAACTATTTTCCAAGAAGTAGTTTCCGAGTGCGTCAAAAAGAATAAAGTTTAAAATATTATAGTAAATACGTTTTACACGACGCCGCGGCGGAGTCAGCAGCCAGAAAAAAACTCAAAAGGCTCTCGACATCAAAGAAGCAAGAGGAAAAGCGTGTAAATTACGTTTAAGTGGGTCAGAAAATGTCATTTTCCTATAAAAAAATAATGTAACAATTTTAATTAAATGTCTTTAAAATGTGAATATGTAAATGAGGATACAAGTGCATGTGGTTATGTTATATTTAATCTTTTTGTTCTCTACAATCTTCTATAAAATATTTCTTCGATTTGGAACGAGGCAAAAAGCGCGGCGTTGATTTCCGCCACTTCCGATGCCTTCAGCATTCATTATACAATATTTAGAACCGCAACTGACCTGTGTAGTATGTATATATAGAATATTATATAGTAGAAGAATATTATACACTTATATTTATAGATTATTTCATACAAAACGAGGATACTTTATGTGCCGCTTAACCAAAACCTATAAAGTGTTTCCCGTTTTTCTACACTTATGAAATTGGCCAAGAAGCGAGAACTTATAGAATAAATAAATTAAAAAAGTCTAAGGGCCAGTTTCACCACAGGCTGATAAAGTCCCGGATAGCCTTAGCTGCCAGACAAGCTATAATTTTTGGTTTCACAGGTCTCGATAGCAATAATATAGTTATTTTGCCTTTCATCCTTTATCTGTGAGATAGTATTATTTATTAGATAACTATCTGATACTATATTCGTAAATGGTGAAACTGGGTGTTAGTAAAAGAAAGATGGAACTTTTTAAGCATCTCAGGAAAAAACCATAATAAACATATATTTGTAATTCATTTAACACAAAACTCTCGTTAATTTTGTCGTAGAAGGTTGTCGACTCTTACAAGGTGTACTTCCTGTTGTATACTCGTAAAATTAGTATGGTCGACCAGTCCGACTCGAATGTGACTTCTTTTAAATTCCAATAATTATAGTGCGTAACGATAAAAAAATCTGTATCAAATAAGATGTGACTCAAATTTAACATAAGTCATTTAGACTCGGCATTTACAACTTCAGTAGGAAAAATTACTCAGATGATGTCCACGGGGACATTTAAAAAAGGGGACCGAAAGGTATAATGGAATCACGACGTCCCAAAAGGTCACCGGACGGAAGTATTTGCATTTGTAGACCTTCAAGCGTTTTCCTTTTCGTGTAGATAGATATTAATGTAATAGACAGTAGGTTTTTTTTCTTTTTTTTTATGTCATTTTATTTTTTTCGGAGAAGAAAGAGTAAATATAGAGTTCGGGCACTCAAAAAGTTAATTGTTAATTACAATTTGTATAAGAAGTGACATTAATATCAACAATTTTGTAATTGATTTACGATTGAATAACGTTTCAAAAAGTCAAGTATTAAAAATATTCAATGACTTAATTGTTTGCAATTTTTTCGTAACCTCGTGAAAAATAGATTGAAATTTCTTTAAAACATTTTGAATGGCAGGATACTCAAAGCTTACTATGTGTTTGATACTACGTATAAGCCCTCTAGCCACTTGACCTACATGTTCACATCGAATCTAACCATAATGTTTTTTTTTTATAAGTTTCATGCTGAATCCCGCACACACAGCAGGGTAGACAGAGGGAAAACCTAGGGATAAGACGCTCCATTCTCCACTTTTCCCCATATTCAAAAGGCATTGCGTGTTGACTGCCGGAGCTCAACTCCGCGCCTCATCACCAGAGCAAACAAATGAAAATAGAAATTTTAAATATGACATTACTTGGAGTGAGGATTGAACCCACAACCAGTCGCGTTTCGCAACACTTTGTGAGCCACGACTGGCTTCAATTTCTTTATGGTTATTCTATACAAATTTTATTATTAGTAGTGCAGCCTACTTGTAAATGCGATGGTTGTGGGTTTTATTACTCCCTCCCTGATACTAAGGCAAAGCGCGGCGTTAAGGTTCACCATACCAGAAGTAATGTCGCGAAAAGTAGGTTCCCGCTGCTTACACTGGTGCTCACAGAGTACATATACAAAAACTGTTACCCTAATTACTGCAAAGTATAATTTTCTTTTTTCTTGACAGATTATCGTACTTATGATATTAATATTACATAATGCCGCTATAATTTTTTCCGCCACCTTTACATTTTTAGAAATCTTTAAATTACAATAGAATTTTCTATTATAGAAGTATCTAGGTCATATAAAATGAATATAGTAGAAATTAAAATTCTGAACAGACAACGAATCTTTTTGATAACTCAAAAGAATTCATAAATGAACTTCAAATTAGATAAAATATTCAAAAGTTACACTTCACTTAAATATAGATGTTAAAAAAGTGAATTATTAATCCTTTTATATAAAAGTATAAATTTCAAATAAAACCTTTACTTTGGAACTTGATTAAAGTTTTATTTTATTTTTATATCTATAAAGAAAATTTTAATAAAATTTTCTTTATAGATAAAAAAAATATGTTTTATAGAGCGGCAAAGAATTCCTATTTACCTTAGATATTAAACGCGATTAAATAAATAAATATATATTTTGTTAGAAATCAGAAGTGGTCAGCGTGTTTTAAAAAAACAAGATAAAAACACATAACGGCGATATATTTCTAAGTTATTCGGATAGAAGTTCTACGTAATTGTAATAAAAGATATGCATCACCTAATGACAATACTTCACACGAGCTTCTTTCCGATAAGGGACCTAATGGAACCCACAGCCAGTTGGTTTTACAGTCACATTTTGTGCCCCTGCGCCATGACTGGCAAACTGCAAAAACTATTTATAAAATAAAGCATATACTTACAAATATCAAGAGTAGACACAGCGTCCTTAACTAATCGATACGTGTCGCCATTTATTCTTAGGAAATCAACACACCCCAGTAAACCTTCGGATAGTCCAAGTTTACTTTGTAGTCCAGTGGTGTTGCCTGCGCCGCCGACCCACACTGGCTCTCTGAATGTCATACGAGAGAAGAGACCCTGAAGTAGACAAAAATATGTTACTTATGTTATTAAACTACTAAAATTTTTTTTTTATTAAATTAATATACTTGTATTCTCTATATCTGTATTTATACATAGGCAGATGGAACACCTACCTAATGGAAGACCAAAACGAGGAAATAAGGAAAATGTAACCCCTTTAGTGGGAAACCCAAAATCGTGGCATTTACGGGAAAAGACGGCCGCTGCGCCTATTCGTTAATTAATATAAAATATATTATATTTAATATACCATATTCTAGAATTTCTAACTATTTATCTTATCTATAATAAATATAGCAGAACTAGATTTTTTTCAACTACAAAAATGTAATCAATTGCTTTCTGCAAATTTATTTCTACAATGGTTGGATAGTCATGGTGCATCAGCTTAGGTTATAACTGCAAAAGAGACAGTTGTGGGTTACCACACGGGAAAATGGATTATTGGAAATTTATTAGATTATTGTAATTTAAAAATAAGCTCTGGTAACAAGAAAAAGGGCAGCCTTGTGTTCCGTCTCTAAGTTCTCAACACACAATGACTCGAAAATCGGGCGGAAAGAGGGGAACAGAGTGTCTTAACACTACGATCTCTCTGTCTACCCTTCTATAAGCGGGATACAGCGTGAATCGCTCTACTAAAACGTATATATAGCATCAAAGCATAGATTTATAAAATCAAAATTAAATTAGATTGTCACAAAAAATGTCATTACAAAATCCAGTACCAAACAATAATTACAAAGTATGCTCGCAATTACAGCACTCTGATAGCGGGAGTCCCGTCAATTATTATACAACATTAACTGGGCGTCGCGGCAATTATGAGACCCCGTTGAGGTGTACGGTACAGGGGACTGGCTTGTAGCGATTTTGTATTTTAACTTGTGGCTTTTGGTTTTTATTAATATAAAGTATATTTTTCAGACGATTATTGGATTATATCTAATATCATACTAGATGAGATAATAAAAGTGTCTCGGCCATTATTGAAAATTACTTTAAAAATGACGAAACCTATTTACAAAGTTTAAATTTTATAAAAAAATCCTTTTACGCTATATACCGCTGTTTGCGCCGAATTATCGAGGCAATGTATGATAAGTGGCTAAACTCAACGCCAGTTTTTCAGCTTCATTTTTAACACTATATGCCTCATATAGAAGACAGGGTAGAGACAACTTAGTGTTAACACTCTCTATTCTTTATTTATCAGAACGAGGAAATGAAAATATTTCATTAATCAATAAATTATAAGTAATTAAATATGTATATAATAGGTATGTCTAATAAGTTTAAGCTTAAACCACCGCCTATAATTTAAATACGCGTCAACCTCTTTGTCTCTGAGATACCCTTCAGAGACACGAATATTTTTAATGAGTGATGTTTCTACTTTGCTTGCAAAATAAAAAAAAAACAATTTTCGTCTATGGTGTCACGTTCCCCGCGCTATGGTTTTGTGTAAGATAACAAATGGTGACGAATGAGATTACAAAAAATGTTACGAGAATCTGTTTGTGCTTTGAATTTTGGTAAAAGGTTTTCAAATTGTCGTTTACCAGATTTTTTCGAGCGTTAAAATATATATTTTTTGTGTTTGGTGTTTTTGTTGATGTCAGCAAGTTCAATAATTACGAAATATGATTAAAAATCAAATTTGGATAGAAAAAAGATAGATGGTCTAGCGTTCAAACACTCTTTTCCTCAACGCGAGCCCAAAATTTTTGGGATTATGGTTAAGGGCAGACGACGCTGCGCCTCTAACTGTACTTAATAGTGTTAACTTTAAAACGAAATAGTTCAATGTTAATTTGACGAATATTTCATGAAATGTTTCCAAAATATTCTCAGAGAGAGGACAGAGTGATATAATCGTATGTATCTATATATTTTATAACATTTATATATTTATATAATATTATATATAATTAGAGAAATTAAAGAAAAGCTGAACCTAAGGAGCTCATCATAACACCCAAAATATAACAGCTACCTGAATATAACTATGGATAAAAAATGGATATTCTGACTAGAGACTGATATTAATAATCAGCTTCACGCTGTGTCCCGCGCACAGCAGGTTAAGAAGGGAGAACCGAGTGTTAAGACGCACTTTCTGCCGAGTTCTGGAGGCATTGCGTGTTGAGTAGCAGAACTAAACACCGCGCTTTGCCTCGAAACCAGAGCGAAGAAATGGTAATATAAATGAGAATAAATATTTCATCTCCTCGATTAGGAATCAAGCCCACAGTCACACACGAATGATATTACTTATATAATATGTCTACTTCAGTAAATAAAATAGTTATATCAGAGGAAATTGAAGAAAAAGATGAAATGGAAGCATAAGAACTCCTAATGTCATATAGCGGGTTTCATATAGTTGAGACAGGTGAAACATGCCCGTGCGTACTCGGCGGAGTAAGTCGTCTCATTGTGTATTCACAGAGCTCAAATAAGATATGCTGCTTAGAGATTCTATTCCACTGAGTGGCAGAAGCTATGCTACGATATTTGCTGGTTAGAGCGTTGTAGAAGTTTTATATTTGAATATTTATTCTGTCTTGCAACGTATAATACATCTAACGGATATATGAAAAAAGAAATGATCAATTGGCCATTAAATTAATTCAAACTTACTTATTTTACATATTTATTTTGTATTTGAACACATATCTTACAAATGTCAGCAACAATAATTAGTTTCAAGTCTATTCACTAGTGCTATGAACAACGGTAAGAACTAACATCAAAGATAGCGCGATACGATCGGTGGACGACGAGCCCAAATTGTTAGAAGTAAACGGCAAACTCCCTAACTTAGATATAAGTTTTCGGGATCTACAGATGGTTCGAGATTACGAGAGGGATGCGAATACATGACTCCGCAGAATACGCAACTGCTTGTCGAAACGATAAGCTATCTGAATACTTGATGGAATGTATTTATTTTTGTTTTGTTTTTTTACTAACAAAGATTTTTGTAGTATGTGGATAGACAGACATACGGAAGGACAACAGAGTGATCTTATAAGGTTTCCTCTTTTCCTTAAAAAGTATGGAACCCGAGGTATACAATAGATACATTTTTTTCCTTTGATTCAAAGCTAGGTGTTTCAAATTAAGCTTTAGAAAGAACCGGCGAGGAGCGTTGTAAGGACTTATTTTTCTTCACTGTAAACTGAACTACCGAGTAGTTCAGTTCACGTAAGTTCACAGTGGAGAAGCCGGGTAACGAATGAAAAAGTTTTTTGTCAAAGGAACCTTTTAGTTTCCAACGATGAAAACGGACGATCGTTTAGGTGAAATAAATAAATAAATATATATATATATATATATATATAATTTCCACTTCTCCAATTTAATTAGCAGCAATTATGAAAATTTTCCTATAGCTAATTACAGATATCAGTAACGAACAACTTATATTTTGCATTCGTTTAATATGATTTCGTTTTTTTTAAATATAATATTATGAGTATGCCGTATAGAATGAATTTTCTTATTTTATGTAATTTTTTTTTAAAATACAATGTCTAAAAGTGTTTTCCTCGTAGCCTCTCATTATAAAATGAATAGAGTGTACATTATTTTTTTTTATTTCCACGCAGTTCGCACACAGTAGTGGGTAGGTGGGTAGTAGGCAATATGGGAACTTAATTTAAAAACACTTCGTTTCCATTATAAAACTTTCGTTCCCCATAACTTATAGTTACTTAGATGCTGTGGTCCATTCAGAATTCGTGATATATCTACTTATAATTTTAGTTTTTACTATCTGTCGACTAACGAATAATTCAGTAAAGTGATGACATGACCATAATGCCATTGATTTTGTAACGATGGCTGAATTCTGGTTGTATTATACATATCGGGCAAGCTCAATTAACATAAGAGCTCAATTAACAAAATATCGGTAGATTTTTATTTTTATAAAAACCTGATAAAATAAATTGCGGCGTTAAGTCCTGAAAACGATCGCATAATGTACCACGGCTTAAACCATGTAGCTTATCCCGGAATATTCCGGGGAACATTAATATAATTAAGTATCTAATGGATTGCATTTTTGATTTCACCATTTAAAAAAAATTAATAGGTATTAATAATTTACAATAGGTATCCAGAAAACGTACAATAATGTTCTAAATGACGAGACGTTTGTATATTAAAAGTTTTAAAATTAATGATTTTATAAATGATAACACGCGTTGGAAATGAAATGCTCGCTCCAGTCTGATTCAATGTGTCATTGTCAGAAATATTTAAATGTATTTTCCTACAGATTTTTTGGGCGGGTTCTTGTCAAGTCTGAGGCAGTAACTTATGTAAACTGCTGGTAAATTTGTTGACGTTCAAAAAATTAAGCATATAACTTCTTATTTTGGATACAATTATTTGACTTCTAATAATATCAAGAGAACGCGTTGACGTGAAGATCACTTTATAAATAATAATATATTGACATACCTTGGACCTCCCTCGAACCCGGTTCCCATTGTTCAGCTTCAGCCACGCGTCCCAGCGGTGACGGTACACTGATATAGTGTTCCATCTACCGAGATGCACTGGTTCTGGTGATCTTAAAACTCCAGCACCGCTGCCGCAGTCGAATCTATAGCAATCATGTATTTATATAAAATATTGAAAATTTATTTAGTTCATTTCCTTAATAATGGCACTTTGAGATTAAAAAGATGATTTAAATTTAATATTTTGTTTGGAGAACATACGACATTATGTTATATATTATGTTAAAAATTTATCCAGTAACAAATCAGTCACCTTGTATTCGATCTATATTTGACCATGTTTGCCTATATTAAGGGCAGACGTAGTTTTACGTCGTCAGATTGAATTATTTTGATTTCTTCGCTCTAGTCTGGTCTGAAGAAGGAACTAGTCTGGTCTGGTCTAACACAACGCAGCATTGAATTTTGCCTCTCAACACGCAATATTCTAACACTATGTTCCCTCTGCTTATGCGCGATACAGCGTAAAAGTAAAAAAAATATAATTTACATCTTCCAATTAAAAATTTACCAGCAACGAAAGCCATCTATATTTATTATTAAAAAAGTAATTCAAATCCAGGTTAATGAATTGATATTTTTTTTTAATTTTGATTATAAACATGAGTTACATTTGTGTTTAATTATGCTCGTACTTATTTCCGTTGCAATTATATTGTAAACCACCTGACGTCACTAATTATTATCTAAAAATAATTACAGATTTATTTCTTTTATATATTATATTGAAAAATTACATGGAATTTGGTATCTGGAAATGGAATCCATTTTTATATTAATATAGTTTATAAAATATATTGAATCCGCCATAATCGAATGTAAAGCGAAGTTAAACGTAAACTTACCTACACAAAAGCTAAAAATAAAAAAATCCGTTCATGTTTTATTTGGCTTTTAACAAAATAAATAATATATCAGAACGCGATCGAAATTCAATTTCCCCGGAAATATTGTAAGCCATTGTCCATGTGCACTGACAATAGGCTGTAATGCGGGCTCCCACGCGGTCAACTAATTAACTTGGAGACCTGCGAGGATTGCCAAAATCGTGTTTGTTTTGGATAGTCGGCGCGATTTGCTATATGTATACTCGCAGGTAATAAATACAGTTATGAATAATATTATTACTAATATTGTTAGTCGTCAGACTAGTCGTCGCGCAGCGGCACAAAGAGTGACTAAAATTGCGATTTTTTGTGGGTTCAATCTCCACTCGAAGAAATAAAATATTCATGTGGATTTATAGCACACACAGCAGTGTAGGCAGAGGGAACCTCGGTGTTAAGACACTCCGTTTCCCATTTTCTGCCGAATTCTGGAGGTATGGCGTGTTGAGTGGCAGAACTCAACGACGCGCTTTGCCGCGACACCAGAGCGAAGAAAAATGGAAATATAAACCTAAAGAAATATTTCACTTCCTCGAGTGGGAATTGAACCCCCAGCCGTCGCGTTTACGGGCGGCAGCCTTGTGTCACTGCACCACAACTTTTGAAATACCCATAATATAATATTTACTATGGCTGATGAAAATTAAATAATAATTACGCTTCTCATGAAAATCATTAACGTGTTCAATTTCATTTGACAAGCCACTCGCGAACGAGAATGCGGCCACAGAAACATGAAATTATAAAAAAAAATAATTTATTATATTTCAACATTCATTCTGTATTCACCAGCTATTGTTACTGCGTTTGTATTCAAATATTCCTGTGGGGATATATATGTATGTATTTGATATTTTTATAATTACCACTAATTAAATATAAACCAGAGGACGTTGTTGAATTTCTTTAACGTGTTAGCCAAATTAAATACTTAAATAATAAACGCTGATGTTTTCGTACACGATTGAAGTCATTTCAAGAAAATTGCAAAAGAAAATAATAAATCTGAGAATCGTCATCCATCGTCACCCGTCATCTGTCGTCGACGTTTAATGTTTACACTACTAAATAAATTTTAGCTTTTTCTGTATATTTAAAAAAATAATGATCAAGAGTCAACTATAATATATATTCAATTACGTATCTCTATATATTGTAATCTGCCTACATATCTCTATATCTCACAGTTCTCAACTTAATTGAATTACTTCCTAGTTATCACAAAGGGTGAACTCTCAGTACCTTTGTGTATAAACTTACTCTATATCTGTCCATTACTTGTTAGTAACTTCTGTAATGGTAATTTTGTAGATCTAAATTGTAAAACTAATATGATTTTTTTGTCTTTCACGATATAATCATGAGACGAGTCTTTCTAGACACAAATATGATGCAATCGCGGCGTCATTGTGTTTAATTATTAACTTAATTATCACGGGTACGATTGACTGTTTACATTTAAATGTATTTTCCATTTTAATATGCGATACAAATTTGTGAATATTTAATATATTATATGTATCTGGATATTATATATATATATATATATATATATATATATATATACCTCTCTCTCTCTCTCTACTCTCACCTTAACTCAACATGTCCATTCCTCAATATAAGAGCCAAATAGTCCCCAGAGAGGTCATCATGCTCGCCGGTCAGCAGCAGCACGCCGCGGGCTCGCTCCGGCCGCACCCTCAGCCGTAACCGTACGCGTTTGTAGGCGCCGCGTAGCGCGTGAAACGCCAGCCAGGACGAGCCGGAGAAACGTGGGGATGATATTTTTGTATCTGTAATTAAATTTATATGTTACTTTATAGTAAGGTTGGTGAGTCGTGGCAGAAGTTAACTGTAACAATACGTTAACAAAATAAAATAAGTTAGCATTTAATTTTAGGATTTTTCTTCCTTTTGATTATTTCCTTCCCGAATGAACAATGCACAAAAAAAAAACAGAAATAATGCCTGGACTCGATTCATAGTTTAAAATATATGACAAAACCAACGAACTATATCTAAATACTGATTGATGACAAATTAAATAGAGCCTATCACGCTTCATTCGTTTAAAATTATATTAGTGGTATACAAATACTGTTAAAACTAAATACATACATAATATGTATTCAGTTTTAACAG
>JBAIZZ010000161.1:327159-368737 GCA_037355905.1 Heliconius aoede | reverse complement strand
AATCAACAAAATAAAGCTGCGTGATGTAATTACTTTGTGGAAGAAAATATTTTCATTTTCTTCAAAATAAGTAAGTATATATAATATATGATACCTGTACGACATATAGAGTTCAAGGTCATGTAACGGGGTTTACGAATTTGTCGCAATTCCCGAAGGTCACACAGTTAAATGTATTCAGCGGAACATGGAATAAAATACGACTAAAATATTTTTCTTTCTAAGGCTCATCTTGAAACGGATTACCGAATAAACGCATCACCGGATTTGAGTTGACGTCACGTTATACTATATATCTATCTATATATACGATAACAAATAGGATGACATTTTGGTACAAAATATTTTAAAATATATTTTTGTATGAACATAGCGTAAAGAAAAATTGATTAACTTACAAATTATCGTAAAAATTATAATTTAATTTTTATTGTTAATTTTAAAAAATCAACTTTTGTACATTTCCTCTTCTGAAAAACCTTACTCTTAGACCGGAACATAAAATAAAAAAAATCTGCTTACGTCAACTAACATGTCATTTTCACATGTCACGACCGAAAGGAAAAAAAGAACGTTTACATAACATCGGTCAATCGTAGAACTTACATCACATAGGTACATCACTAGTCCAACAATCCATTCGCATTGATCACACGTAACACAACACCAACATGTTCGGCACGTCACTGCGTCAACTGCGGCGTTGTAGGCGCGGGTCCGTGGCGGCGTGCGGTCCGGTGACGTGGTCGGCAGTAACTGCGGGCGGCGCGGCGTTGGGGGCGCATGCGTAACTGCGTAGGGGATGGATTCGCATAATGCTCTTGTCAAACCTTTCTAGGTTTCCGAATTCCGATGGCGTGTTGAAGGGCCGCCCGCTTGATAGAATTCATGGGTGAATGTTTGATAGCAGTGCCACACTTATGTAACGTCTTCACGTTGATGGCCTTTTATTGGGGTCATCGATGCTACTTTACTATGGCAGACATGCCATACCTACCTATTTGATTTATAGACAATGTATTAGCTGAATAAAAGTATAAGTCAAAATATATAGATAATTCAAGACGAAATCCCCTTTTCTCGTACAATATTTGTATAAATAGTAAAAATAACATTGAAGTGATTTGTCATTGACGACCATAAAACCTTTAACTAAACGTCACTTTACTACCAACAAGCAATAAACCAAAAACATATTATCAAATGTCCTATAAAGTATTATGTTGAAAACCATTAAATAAATAAGAAGATCAGATAATAGAGACTGGTTTTTTTTCTAGCATACTCGACTAAATATTCTCTTTTTGTGTTTGATAAGTAAGAAAAGCATTACCTCGAGAAGCCTAATCTTAGCGAGTTCAACCAAAATACCAACGTCAAAAACTACACCAATTCTATCCACAAAACAGTGGAAAAATAGAAGCAGTTAAACAAAAATAGTTTTTTTTTTGTTGTTCGTAGGAATAACCACAATAAAACAAGTAACAAGGCGGCCGCACAAACATCAGGAACCATTTCCATATTTCCGCACTCCGTCACAATAGCAAACATGTACCGCGAGGATTTTGAAAACTTTTACGAATTGTTGCTTGTTGCGCCTATTTTATTATATTATATATATATAAAACTCTTCGGCGACCCAGTTACTTAGTAATGCACAGCCGAAACTACGCAGCGTAGAACGCTGGAATTTGGATTGTGAAGTTCTGGGGAAATATGGGGATGGAGAGGGGGGGGGGGGGGGCCAGTCGGCATTGAGGCTATTCTGATATACCAGCGGAAATGGTGAAAAACGGAATGTTACTTTTTATATGCATAGTTCAAGCAAACAATGTTTCGGACTTTTAATCTGACTTAATAATTTAACATTCTCGAACAAGAATTTCATATCTCGTTTAATAAAAAACTTAATAATACCATAAGCGTCCACACAATAGTTTGTAATCTGAACCAGTGAAGTAAAATGAGTCGAAAGAAAAACATGGATAAGAATGGCCGCATTCATTAAAAATACTTACAACGTTGAGAATAGAGACTAGATTAAAAAATAAAAGATTGGACGAACATACATACATATATACATACATATACATATAAGTTCTTGTAATGTTGCGTTGCGAAGAAAGACTCAACGCCACAGCTGAAGCGACTAATGACTCAGTGACAGACAATAGCTACAAAAGGATACTAGTGTTTTCATATTTGTACATACTTCAGATTAAACTAGACATTTAAATTACTAAATATATAGTTGACATTTCTGATGACGCAGATTACGTCGATAATTTAATTAAATTAGTATTATTTCAAATATACCTAAACATAAGTAAATGGCAAGCAGGGGAAAACATTCAAAAACAACGATTTTTCTTAAATATTTGTGTAAATCGTGAACAAATAGTTACAAATCTATTATATATTATAAATAACATAATGTAATTATCAACATCAATGTAACATTTTTATAAAACACGTATGAACAAAAACACCGCGTTCAGTTTAAAAACACCGCGTTCAGTTCAGGTGCAAAATAGTTCAGGAGATAGACATCGATCCTTCCGGTTGAGAGCGCGGGCCGGCATTCTTTTACGAGTACACCAGCGAATAGAGCTTAATGGAGCTCATTTGATCGCAGAATAAACTTCAAGATACAAACAAACCTAATCACAGCTGACTGCTGAAATATTTACTTTATTGTAAAGCTTGTTTTAAATAAATACAGAATATACGAGTGAGATAGAGTGAGTTGAATGAGATGAGTAAGAGTGAAAAAAATTAAATCAAAAAGACAAGTCTCAAATGCAATAATAACTAAAAAAATAAATAAAAAAAACTAAACCTAAGCAACCATCAACAACACATATAATTTCACAGAACAACATAAAAATGATTCACAATTTATAACAAGTACCGGGAAATGCGAATTTCCTTTGTCTCAATCCTATAAACGCAACAGAAAAATGTCCCCGACGTTAAACAAACATCTCCATAATGAGCGTGCAGGTAGTCCTCTTAATTATAAAAATAATAATTTTCATATTTTAATTTAAGAGTCATTGTAACTGACTGTGTTGGGGGGATCTTGGTACACAGATTATAAAATACAGTAAAAAAGACGATAATTATAAAATAATACCCTTTAAATGATACTATATGAATTCAACCCTTCGCTTCGTATTTTTGTAGTTCATATATGAAATGAGAACATATATTGAAATTAAATAAGGATACTGTTTCAAGATAAGTAAATTAGTTTTCAAACAACCTGTATTAAAATTATCATCCTATAAAGAGATATCCAAATTTACATTCACTTTCGTTGTCACGCTGCTATTCCCCACACTGTGACAGCCCCAGCCATCCAGCGGCTTTTAATTTTCCCGATGTCTTTTGTCTGGATTATCTCAAGCTACTATTACTATAATAATGAGTTGGAATGAGGAATAGTAGGTCGCGAACGCTTTGGAATGGAGTGCAATGGCAGGCATCTCCTCGGGTTTTTATTTCGCTGTAGGTAATAGAACAATTGCGTTCGTATCGTTCGCAGACAGACTGTCATTAAGGATTCATGGGAAAACAATGAGTGGACGGTATTATTTAGTTGTATATATATATTTGTATACAGCTACAATAATAAGCCACGTTGAAAGCTACCTAGTGTTATGATTAATTACGTAATCTGTGTGTTCAGTATGTATTTAAATGTAATGTAATATGGCATTGCCACCGACACGCTTCACCGTTAGAAAAAAAGTAAAAGTTTAAATATTATTTACCTATATTTTGTGTACATGTATAATTCATGGTCACAAAAAAAATTTAACATACAAATCTCCAACAAAGTCACCCAAATTTACCACGCCATACATAAAAAGAACAAAAGCTACTTTCCTTATACACAATCCAAGTACATATTATATCTAATAGTATGAAACGAGCAAGTTAAGCCCACCATAAATACGTAGACCAGATTAACATTGGATTGACAGCGCGAAATGAGAACCAAAATCGACGCCGATACGAGACGTCTACCCCACATTTGCTCTTTTAATGGAAACAAAGAATCATTCTCACTATCTACTACTCGCTGGCTGCTCTGCGAATGAAATATTACAAAAGGAAATCAGTTTCGCATAGACACAATACAATATATACACAAAGTGTGACTGTAAAACCGACTGGTTGTGGGTTCGATCCAAAGTCGAGGAGATGAAATATTTATTCAAATTCATATTTTTCATTTCTTCGCTCTGGTGTTGAGGTAAAGCACGGCGTTGAGTTCTGCCACTATTATTTCGTAAGCGTTGAGTAACTTAAAAAGCTGTCTCGAAAATGCGTTTTACTTAAATTCTTTCTACTTCCTTTGCTAAATGCGCGATGCAACGTGAAATAAATAAATCAGCTTCACGCACACAGCAGGGTGGTCCAGGGTACATACCCTCGAAACCTCTTACAAGAATCTCATGTTCCGACACTCCGTTCACCTTTTTTCGCCGAATTTTTGAGGTATGGTGTGTTTGAATTGCAGAAAGTCAACGCCGTACTTTGACACTTGAGCGAAGAAATGAAAATATAAATTTATGTAAATATTTCCTTTTATCGAGTGGAGATCGAACCCACAACCAGTTGATTTTGCAGCCCACTTTGAGTACCTGCGCCACGAGAGGTCTGTGAAGGTTAGCACAAATGTATTAATATAAATATATAAATATGAATGATAAAATACGTCGATGCGGGTACAGCTTAAATATGAAACAACATAACTCATAACATTTTATAGCGATGCTACAATAAAACAAAAGTAAAACGCATTAAAAGCGCCCCATAATGTAGCAGACAAAGGATCTACTGAACGACTAAAAGGAAGAAAAATTCATATAAGTATATAATATAATGTAAAATGAGTGAAACGTTGGCAGAAAATGAAAACTCCACAGGACCTTTAACTGCCGTGAGAGGTATATAAACTGCGTTACATTTCAGACTGTAGAATATTGTGGATTCCCCAATGCATACTCTATTTTCCACAACACCTATTTTGAACTGTGAATAGTGAGCGATGTGTTATATAAATAAAACTTGAACAGACTTAGGTAGGCTTTTAAAAAAGTTGACTTTCACAGTATTTCTTTATAAAAATATCTCTATTGCAGTGGTCTGGTGTGGTTTACTCAACGAAAGATATGTTAAGTAAGCGTTTGAAATAATTTTATTTGACAGAAGCCTAACAAAAAAAGTTATTTTTTTAATGTTCATGGGAGATTTAATTCTGAACATTTCAGGATATCGATACCTAATGTATCCGACCACAGGCCATTCCAGATATAGTACAATCAGAAATACATTGAGCTATCTAGAGCGTCTTTCTAGATAGTTCTATCTATTCCAGACTGTCCTTTCGTTATGATTATGCAAAAAAAAATTAACTTTACAACCTGAAAGAGGAAGAGCACAAATCTTCAAGGGAGATAAGCGATGGTACAAATATAAAATATTTAAATTGAAATTGCAACACGTTAGAAAAAACTCTTTCCTTAAATAAAGTTTAAATCCGCAGATATTTTCATAATTAAAAAAATTATACATTTTTATATTATATGATAGATAATTTCTTCGTGAGCTTTCAAAATTTGAGTGGATTTATGGTGGTTTTAATTATTTCAAGCAAAGAAGTAGTCTAGAACGGCCATGCCACGTGAAAAGTATAAAATTTTGTTTATAATAACCCAACAACAGATATAATCTATTTTTGTTCAATATTTTTATAGCATACACAATTAAATAAAAGTAATTTTTTACAGATAAATGACTGACTTTACCCAGAAAGGTAATAAAGGCTAAATTATATTTCAAGCAATTCAGTGAAAAAGTTGTACATTGGGGACGTATAAGATTTTCTTTTATAATCCTGTCATAACTTTTTCCCCTCATAAAAAATTGTTACTTTAAAAAAAAAGACTAAGTAAACTTGCCTAAAAAATAAATAAATAATTTGATAAACATAAATACTTCAGATGGGTAGCTCTTAAGTACAGATTAATTTAAAAATATAGATTAAAATTCTGTTGCGGTAAATTTAAGAAAGCTTCACGCTGTATCCCAAACATAGCAGAGGGAACTTAGTGTAAAGACACCGCGTTTCTCATGATCACCGCGCAATCTCGCTTTGCATCTAGTGCCAATAGCGAAGAAATAAAAAATAATAAATATTTCACTCCCCCTAGAGTCAATCGAACCCAGAACCGTCGCGTTTAATAATTACTGATTTCCAATAAGAAACAACAAATATATTTCCATAGTAGACACGGTTTTTTATTAACGTAACATTCAAACTAGTCCATGACCGAATAACGAAGAACAAAAGACCTATTGTATAAAGTTCAAATTCTACTTGCCATAGAGTATGTAAAAAGGGTAGTTGCGGATATGTAATGTGAGACTATATAGGGCTGTAAACTACTTTTAAATGACAAAACTTCAAAAATCGATATTTGAATGTTTACGGTTTATAATATCTAATTGTTTAATTATAAAAAAATAAGGTACAAAAGTTATTATTTAATTGCCTTTTAAATAAATAAAAAAACGGCAATTTTCAATTTTATTTTTAACACATTTTTTTATTTATTTATTTGTCTAATGAAACTATACAATTATTCAAACAACATCAACCTTACAAAAATGTAACCTAGGATACAAAGTAAGAAAAAATAAGAGACCACTACCAAGCATTAAAAGACTCTATAATTAAAAAAATCTTTATTTTCATACTATACGAATTAAAAGTAAACATAGTTGAAGTACTAAAATGTTCAATATAGACTTCAGTCCTAGTTTTATTTAGATCAGCCCTAGCACACACAGTGCAGGCGAGGGTGGCGGTCGTCGTCCGGCCGGCGCCACGCCATCGATTCTCGCCCCTTATTAGTTGCCCACTACACGGGTAGGCTTTCGGATTTCAACATTTATTATATACAGATTTTTAATTTGCATTTGTTTTAAAAAATTTTTTTTATCGTTTCAATGATAAGTTTCATTTAAAATTACAGCAGTATTATATAGAATAATTCTGATACGATTATAATTAATAATTTTATTTATTTTTCAACATTTATTATTTTTAATCTTAATCAACAACTATGCTGTAAGCTTTTGTATTTTAGTACAACAAAGAAAGTTATATTACAATTTTCAACGAAATATTTAATATCAATATAATAGAAAAAATATTTCTTAGACGTTTTAGTAAGCAGTAGGAAGCATCTCACCGATTACAGAATTGCTAAGGGTTCAATAACTTTTATTCAAATAATATTTTTACACTTTTTAAATCCGAAATAGAGGCTTCAAAAGGCTGTGGGAAAGCTATTTTCACTATATTTACCTTCCCTCCATAATACAAAGTTAGTGATAACATTAAAAAATATGTAAAATATACGTATTAATTGGTATTCGCGATTTACATCAGACCTAAATCCAATACCATTTGTTTTTATATAAAAAATAACTATGGAAAAGCAAAACAAGGAAATTTCATAATCCGGGCAAACCCGAGGCAGGTGTCAGTATTTAAATATTTTACAAAATAATGTTGTTTTCGAGAATTTACATTTTCTTTAAGATAAAGGTATAAGTTTGTACACAAGACTAGAACAATTTCAAAAGTTCAGTACACATCAACATATGGAGAATGTTACAAACTTTGACCTGACGCTCATATGAGGCCAGGCGTCTAAGTTTTTACTAACAATATTATGGTAGCTTAAGAAATTCTTCTTATCTAAATAGAGTTTATTTTTTCATTTTCACGCTTTACCCTGCACGTAGCAGGGTAGGCAGAGAGAATATAGAGATAAGACATTTGTTTTCAATTGTCATCAGTCTTGTCAGAGCAAAAAAATCTAAATAATTCACTTTACAATATAATTTATATATATATGGCTATAGAATACTATTCTTTTATTACAGGATTTATATACATTTTACATTTTTAAATACATTCTTGTAAAAAAAAAAAAAAAAATACATTTAAAAATATAAAACAAATATGAACACTTCCGATGGTGAGACAAGGATCCAAGCCATCGGTGGCTAGGGTTCCAGAGAGAGGAACCTCCTCACAATACGTGCCGTCTCAAGTAAAACTGCCTTCTGTATCCGGCTCTTGATCCAACAGCTAAGCGATAATCTCTTTAGATGTTGGTCGAGGCTTTTCGCTATTAAACCGTTAACTGAAACGACTATCGGCACAATGATAGTTGCATTTACATCCCACATGGCGGTAATCTCATGGGCTAAGTCCAAATATTTAGATAATTTTTCTTTTTCGGCCTTCACGAGATTGTCATCATGTGGGATAGTAACGTCAACAATCACTGCGCGGCGCGCTACTCGGTCTACTAGTACTATATCAGGTCTATTGGCAACAATATACCTGTCAGTAATAACAGACCGATCCCAGTAGAGCAAAGCAGAGCTATTTTCAAGAACAGACATGGGATTGTACCTATAGTAAGGGACCTCCAATTCCACAAGACCATATTGAAGAGCAAGTTGCTGATGTATTATCTTGGCTACTTGATTGTGTCTATACAAATACTCACCATTAGCAAGATGAGAACAACCAGACACAATATGTCTGAGGGACTCCCCAGGTCGATGACACGCCCGGCAGATATCAATAGTGCCATCTTTCATAATATGTCTCTGGTAGTTCCGTGTCTTGATAACTTCGTCCATAATTGCACAGACAAAACCTTCAGTTTCCCCAAAAAGATCCCCGAACTGTAACCAAGACAAAGAGGAAACAGTATCCACGTCCGGGCCCACTAGGGCTCTATGGAATCTACCATGTAGCTCCTTGCTCTTCCATACAGCCGTGCGATCAGAAGTAGTAAGAACTACAGGCCTACGCCAGTTCTCTTTACCCAAGGAAAGAGGAGTAAGGCCTTTGTCAACTGTTACCACATCTTTGTGCATATCCATATCAATCTTGAGAAAATATTCTCTAAGATTGCATACCTCGTGGTTATGGAGGTTCTTGACATTCAAAAAGCCCCGACCACCACACTTACGCGGGATATACAATCTCATTACAGACGAACGTGGATGATGCATTCGGTATGTCGTCAACAATTTACGTATTTGGCGATCTACAGAGTCTAACTCAGTCTGTGTCCATCTTACAATGCCAAAAGTATAGGCTAACAGCGGCATAACCCAACCGTTAAAAGCTCGCACCTTGTTGCCACCAGATAAAAGGCTGCCAAGCACTTTTTTCAGGCGACCAAAGAAACGCTCCTTCACCAATTGCTTTATGTACTGCTCATCAATACCCAATGCTTCAGACATTCCAAGATATTTATAAGTCTCACCTTCACCAAGGGTTCTCAAGAAAACAGAATCTGAAACGCAAATATTATCAGATTTTACCACACTCCCTCGCACTACATGCATGCTCGCACATTTATCGACACCAAATTCCATCTTTATATCACTACTAAAAGTTTGGGTAACCGTTAGTAGTATGTATGGCTATTATTGTTAGTATACAGAAATTGTTATAATGTCAATAAAATACTCATATTTCTTGAAAAAAAAAGTGTTATAGATAGATAAAAATTTATAATATAACGTGTTAAGTGCCCGAATTCCACACCGCACTTTCCCTAACTAAACTAGGAAGTAAAATAATTTACATTAAATACCAACATTGCTCCAAGCCGGATTCTAATCCACAATTATAATGTGCATTAAGGCACGTCTACACTGCTGCACATTTAATAACTTTAGTTTACGCTTTATCCCTGGCGGAGTAGTCAGAAAGAATGGAGCATCTAACGCTACGGTCTCTATATACCTCTTTGGCCTAATCCACTCTCATCAACTTTTTCATTTATGTCCTCTGGGGGGTTCTCATTCTTTTTACGTGAACTTCCTCCAGGATCTTTGATACTGTTTTCGAAGGTCAACCGAAGTCTCCCCCTGCCTCTCTTACCACTCATTTTTACATAATAAATCTTTTTTGCCATTCTTTCATCACTCTTTCGTTCGACGTGCCCAAACCAGCTGAGCATGTTTTTCTTCATTATCACTATGACATTCTCGCTACTATCTGCGACACTGTGTATCTCTTCATTGCGGATTTGATAAGCTAGGCCGACTCCGTATATCCTACGAAGAGATGGCATCTCCACGGCATTCATATTTCTTTCATTCTTCTTCTGTAATCCCCACGTTTCGCTGCATAACGACGTCGGCATCAACACTGCATTGTGTACGGCCAAACGCGCAGCTGTGCTGACGTTCATCAATACAGCTAAGGCTCCGTTAACCCTGTTACCGGCAGCAATACGCCTTTCCACATCCATCTCCTATCTTCCATGTCTACTGAACATACTTCCCATGTATGCCACTTCATTCACTTAATAAATGAAAAATATTTTCTTTTCACAAAGAAAGCAAGAAATAAATATTTTTGCCTTTTATTGCTGTGAAATATTATTTTCCGGTAACGCTTTTCACGATGACAGATGCTATTAAAATTTCAATGAAAATAATAATTAAGCGCATTGTTTATGAGTAGAAGTGATTTGGTGAACCACTACAGAAATCAATTCCAAGCTCTTTATATTATATACTTACTTCAGCTTTAAACGAGAAAAATGTTTTCTTAATGTTCAATTTAAGTTTTACGGCTTTGGACGACATTTACAGGACTAAAACTAATCTAAAAGGACTTTGCGTTTTCTTGTTCTGACAGCTTGTATTGGATAAGTTCTTTTTTTTCTCATTGACTGTGACTTTCTGAACACAAGCAAATCGATGTTATTTAAAAATGTACTATAATACTATTTATTTTTTAAAACTTTATTAACAAGACATGTAGAATGAAAGTTTCTATAATTACAAAATAAACGATTAGACAACTAGCGGCCAATCGTGGCGCAAGGGCATAAGTGTGACACAGTGATATATGGGCTCGATAAAAATTTAAAATTGTTACTTCTTCGCTCTGGTGTCGAAGTTGAATTCCGCCTCTCAACATAAAATAGGAAGTATTTACTTTACGCACACGACTCCATAACACCAGAGAAGCTAGAAGTGCAGTGCGTGGCGCGTGGAAGCAAGTTCTTACGCACAGTAGTGGAATGCCACGTACCCAGATGGTGTGGATGATAGTTGAGTTTGTGAGGTATAGTGCGGTTAGAAAACTCGGCGGCAGGTAACAGGTCAAACGGTTCTCTAGAATACTCCCCATGATAAATGCGGTAGAGAACGCACAGCCAGAAGACATTTACAAATAATAGACGCATAGCAACTGTGTCAAGCCTTTCACAGATCACAGGGTCCCCAACGATTCGAACGGCTCTACGTTGTATGCAATCAAATGGGTCAAACTGGGGATGTGATATCATAAAGATGAAAAAATTAAAAAAAAACAACTAAAACACAACAATGGTACCAACAACACAAAGATATCTACACGAAGGCGTAAGCTCATTTCAGCAATAAAAGCTCATTGCCAGTCCATTTGTTAATTGGCAGATGCACCCGACGCGTGTTACACACATTTACATTTCACGTACAGTTGCGCTCAGAACGAGTGCTCTCCGTATCACTTGCGTCATTTGCCTTTGATTATGTCAAAGTAATCGTACGAGTATATTAGGGTCTGGAGCGGATTTGAATTTTAAACGATAATAGTATGTTGTCAACGAAAACTGCTATATGTATAATTTTTTGATTACTTACATTACTTCTATTTCCAGGTAGCCAGGTAGACGCTATTATTTATTATAATAAATGAAACACATCTGCTTCTATCGTAAATGGGAGTGTTATCATGGAAACAGTGTTTTGTCTGTATGTATCTGTCGGATATAACGTAAAACTACAAAAAATCATTAACAAATTTACCAACAAAAAAAATTACCCAAAAAAATTACGCATAATGTATGCACATAGAAGAGATTTGCGCGATTGTCAACGCGAACGCATAATTGAAGTAGACCCGCCAGCTAGCTAGACATTAGTTACATCAGAGCCGAGTTTACAGCCGATTACGCTTACGTACGTACCTACGGAACATCAAAGTAGTATGACGTCATCCATTAAGTTTAGAGCTTCATCGTATCAAGCCCACTGTTCTCGCTTATTTTCTATTCGGTTCCACTTTGCGCCGTAACCGTTTGTGGGGTAGTTTATTACATTATATTTTGTGACACGTATAAAATGGGTGAAAATTGTAGAACACTTGATTAGAACATTAGATATGAAGGAATCAAATAAAGTTTTACTTATTATCTTATGGAGGAACAACACCTTAAAAGGTAATATATTTAGTGATAAGAAATTTAAAATTAAGAAAAAGATTTTTGTAAAATTTATGTAATTACCACTGGAGAATATGAATAAATAAATATGGTAATAGAACGTTATATAAAAGATTATTTCGGTTTTTACGTTTTATCCACACCCTGCTAGCAGTAGGAATTCAAAGATATGCACAATTGTACAGTTCAAGATTTGTAATCTGAGCTTGGTATTTTTGTAATTATAAAAATAGAGCCAGAAAAAGCTTAAAGTGTATCTGAGTCTTGTAGTGTATACATTAATGTATCTAATGTGTACGTGTATCTATTTTGGCCATAATTATTTTGACTGTAGTCAGAAAAAGCGAGTGACTCAAGCACCATGCAATTACATTTTTTAAATATATAATGTGAAGTATTCTTTCTTTCAGTGGATATTCATTCAGCAATATAAAGTAATACGCATTGTTCATAGTTGGACCGATCCATTTTAGTGCTTTTGTTTATGACATAATAGCGCTTTCCATGCATGGCCGCAAAGAGTAATAGAAACTTAACCTAAATATATGGAAATGTATGAAAATACGATGTCAACAAGACCTCAAGTTAAAGTCAAAAAGGTAAACGACTTCCAACTCTAAGTACTAGAATCGCTCTAACTAGGCATTTCACAACATATAAAAATATTATAGAAGAAATATGGTATTTTTATCATATACTGTAAAAAATGCATCGTAATCTTTTTTATTTTAACTTTTACTTCACACTGCATTCCACATATATCAGGGTATGCAAAAGGAAATTAGTGTTCAGACACTTTCCCCACTTGTCACCCAATTCTCGAGATATAACGTGGTGGAGCTTAACGCCATTCTTGAAAAGCGAAGAAATAAAAATAGTAAAAAAAATAAGGAAAGTAAATGTTAATTAGGGTAAAAATTTACTCATATATAACCGACAGGTACTAGGGAGGATGTCACGGTGAGAGTGAAGTGTGTTATAAGAAATCAATATGTGGTAATATAGGTTTGGAGATGAAACCCGGAATTATTTTTTAATTCGAACCTGAGACTATCGCGATAAATCGAATAAATTCTTCAACTTTCTAATATAAGTATAGAAATGCAAATCTTAAAACGTGGTTTTAATACCAAAGTTTTCTTCACTCTACTGTAAAAATATTTTATAAATGAAATCGCTGTCGTATGCTTGCATATAGATTAAAGCGTCGACAATAGACGTTATATCTACAGCATAAAAACGTATTCGATTTCGTATATAGCCGTGGCGCAGCGGCACAAGCGTATGACTGAGAATGCGAAAGGTTTTGGGTTCGATTTCCATACTAGGAAATGAAATGTTTAATATGGATATAGAATATGGAGTGTCCTAACACTAGGTCTCCCTCTGCCTACCCTGCCACATGCTATATAGCGTGAGGCTAAAAATTAAATAAGAACGCATTCAATATTCTTCTACACAATCGCTTGGTGGGACAAAAGGGAAACTTTCGAAAGCAATTAAAATGCTAGTATTGCCGCGATCATTGTTACATTTTGGGGAACTATACTTTTTAATGCAAGTTGAGCTGCACTTAAAAAACGTTTTGCCTCCTTTTGTGAGCTTTTGTCTCTTCGACTGTCTGAAAATGTTGAATATTTTGGATATTTAATGTAAAGTTATTCAACTTTACATTAAATATTACATTTATTTAACTTTATATTTATTTTTTAAGTTATTTAATTTGGTGGACTAATATCTGGTTTGTGGTTTCGGTTGGTCTCAGTTGTTTTGTCTGTAAATAAAATAGAATGATGTAATAACTTAACTTCACGCTGTATCCCTAGCGGTCTTTACATACACGCAACCCCCCCCCCCCCATGCTTTTTACGTGACTTCCCAGCTTCTTTCCAGAATCTTTGATACTATAATTTCGAACGACGACCGAGGCCTGCCTCTAATCTTATTTACCACTAACTTTTCCATCTTAAGCTGTTTTGCCATTCTTTCGTCACTCATTCATTCGAATCCTGCTGGGCACGTTCATCCACGACATTACCACATATTTACCACGAAATTTACAATACAATGCAATTATCGTCTCTCACATTTTATAGGAGATGAAAAAAATAAATTATGTATCTGCTATAAATAAATTATGTATAATTTCGCTCTCAACGTAGCGACGTCGTAGTAACTGCGTAGCAGCAAATTGTATAACTGTAAACGTGACGGTAGTATATTTATTTCCTCGATATGGTAACAATTTAAAGTGTGGCGTTGTGTTCCTATACTTAACATATTCCGTGTCAAATGATAAATGGAAATTTTGGAACAGAGTGTCTTAACACTAGATTCCCTTTGCCTACCCTACTAATGCAGGATAGAACGTGAAGCTAAAACATCATTTAAAAGACATTATGTGATTATCTCTGTTTAATTATACCAAGGTAATGCTTATATTTTAAAGACAAGTATTACTCTCAAAGGAAACGATCCTATAAGTACGGCATAGGTACAACCAGACATTCTACCTACCGAGCTACTTGACGTTTATTATGTCTATTGTTTGTCGGCAGTGTCGCATACACGTTGTTTCTTATACTAATAGTAGCGAAATCAATAAAGTGAGCATCTGTTGCAAGTTCGTTACAATGAGATTCAGGATTAATCAAGTCAAACAATATAAGCTGCATTCGGAATGTATAAAGCTGAACGAAGCTACAAATTAGACTGGAAACGTGTATCACTGCTAACATTTTTTTTTTTATTTTCTATTATTAAATGTCAAACTAATGTTACAGGTTCCGTGGGTGTTTTTATTTACTCCCTCGCATTTATAAATAAAACAACGCATGGTGAGGTTTATCCACATTCAACATTACATATTATTACTACTACTATAAAATAATTAAAAAAGAATACAATAATAAATATTTAATTAAAGAAGTTTTCCATACAACAAACGTGACTTTTCACTTGATATTCGTAACAGCAACACGAAGACCCTTGAACCAGTACAAAACATTTAATTCTATAATCACTTTAAACAAAAATAATAATAAAACAAATGCTTAATTCGCATTTAAATGTGTTGATGATAGGGTTATTGAAACATATGTGCGACAAGTAAAAACAAAAATGTACAAAATCGAACCTACGACAACCGTAAAACAATTACAGAAGAAAATTACGCCGATAAACACTGTCGATACGCAAAACTACTCAACTACGCAGCTAGTTTGCTCTCTGTTCTTCACTTTCCGCCTATTTAGCATAATGCGTGTGCAGTGGCGTACTTGTCTACGCGTCAAAGCTAGTAACTGGATAGTCAAAGCAAGTACTTTACTTACCCACACGCCCTAAATTAAACTTTGTTGTGTCTGACTTTAAAAATTGTTTTTAATAAATAATAGTTTGAAATTGGATGACTTAACGTCGATATGTTTCGCCATATAAATAACATAAAATGGGAAACTGAACGAATGTCCTAAAAATATTGGACAAGCGCGAGTCGGGCTCATCCATCGAGGGTTCCGGAAATTGGAGGTCTCGAGCTTTTACTGAAAGCTTAGCTTGAAAGCTTGAAGCTTAGCTTCTCCAGAACCCTTTCATCTGATACCTACAATAATGTAACGGCTTTAATACAAAATTTTGCTCCCCTTTTAAGGCTTTTATTTTTTTGGATTTAACTACAAATTTAGTTATCAGATTTTTTCCTAAACTAGTACTACTTGTGGATACTGCCAAGATTCATAATTCTAGATCTACCGGAAGTACCCTATAAAATAAATGTTTTGATCAGTAAATCATGGAATCCCTGCGTTACTGAGATAAAGGCTCTTGACCGACAGACAGACGGACAACGAAGTGATCTTACACTTATTTTTTTATATTATTGGGATTATAGAGGTTATTTATTTTTTTACGTATTATTGTAGGTATTACAATAACCTCCCTCACCTTTCCCACCTAGTATTACGAAATTCTTAGAAAAGAAACAAAAAAATATATATAACAATTGTATAAACAACGTGAAATCGAAAACTAACATTATTAGGGGATACCTCTAAACGTGCAGGGTCAACGCCCAGACGACTGAACGGTACCCTCTTTCAACTCCGCAGTTGGGCAAAACCGTCCCACGGCGGTCGTAAATAATGATTACACTATTAGTGCCTTTCCCAACGGTACGTGAGTGACGTGGCAAAGTTTCTAGACATTGATATAGGTATACCTAAAAATATGAACTACTGTCTGAACTAGACTTAAAAACAGAAAACCTATATTATAACATTTAGTTTTTTTCTATTATTTCTAAAATATTCAATGGGTTTTGGTTGAATTGTTAACTTATAATAGCATCTTACAAAAATAAATTCTTGTTTCTTGTGTCTAGAATTATACATTGCCTATAAAATATAAATCTATATACATGTGTGTATACAAAACTCTTCCGATACTGATTTTGACAGACAGATAAACCACAAAGAAAAATGCAACATACATACAACAGAACGTACAAAGTTAAAATTTGATATATAAATATATTAAATATATTCTTTTCCCGAAATATAGTATCAGAACGTGACAAAAATTGTTGTTTCCAACATGCAAAATGCTAAAGTCGCGAGTTGCAAGTGGCGGAACTCAACGCCGCGTTTTGCCTCGACACCAGAGCGAAGAAATGTAAATATACATTTAAATAAATATTTCACTTACTCGCGTGGGGATAGAACCCACAATCAGTCGCCTTTACAGTCACACTGTGCCCCTGCGCCACGACAAGCCTCACGTACAATATATAGAATCTGATAAACAAATACTAGTACATATATATGCACATGGGTGCCATTTAAATCGTCCGACGCTAAGACCGTCGCCAAGTTTCAGAATTTCCGTCGACGTCAGAATTAACGAGTTCGAGATAACTTGAAGTCCCGTACGTGTTTTATGGTACTAGGTGACTTTACTTGCTTAGGTGCCTTTTATAGAGCTACCAACATATATAGAAATCTATTATGGTAATCTAATGGTTTAAGACTATCAAAATGATGTACTTGATACAATGGCAAGGAATATTATTTTTTGCTATATTATTAATCGGAATTTAAGAAAGGTGATAGATATGGTCGCGCTTAATTTTCTTATCTGAAGTTTCATTACGCACATCTTAGTTCTCCTTAAAAAATCATTAACAATTTTCCATTATCTATAAAAACCATTAATATATCTAATGAGTCTATTCATTTACACGACATTTCGTATGATAACATTTTTAAAACTTCCTTTTCTTTTTAAATTTTTTTAAGCTTTAAAGCCTCTTACTGTATAGAAATGTATAATTATCTAAAGTAACACATTAAAATATAAAAAGATATAGAGGTACTTATATCACATATTTATAAGAAACTGAAAATAGATGCAATAATATCGTATTTGCAATTTTTATATGACGCAACTATCCCTTCATCTCTCACCAGCCTTCATCCCGTCACCCTTGTTAGTAGTTCAAACCAGCAATAAAAGAAATGTGTAATTTTTCACTTTCGATATTTTACCTAAGGACCGTCGAAATATGACATTTTCAAAATACTTTCAATCACAAATAAACGTGTAACTAGAGTTATCACTTCCTTATCGTTACAAACACTCGTAGTAATAATGAATCCTATCACAATCCATGATTTTCAAAATTATATATTTTAAAGGGTTTCCTGTCGAATTTCAAGCAAGTTTTGAAGGTTTTCCCATTACGGCGAAATTATATCGACATTTAATTGCTTGAGTTCCGAATACTTTGCCTGATTGATATAAAAAGGGCGTTCGAATTTATTATATAAATATTTCTAAGGCTTTTCATTTGTTTGACGCTATATCAGCACATAACATGGTAGGCACAGGGAACCTGGAAATCTAGTGTTCTATTAAAATTTCTGTTTCCCACTTTGCGCTAAATTCTCTATTAAATTTTCATACGGAAGTACATTTTCAGTTGCCGTGATATTTATGGACAAGATACATACATATTTACGAAATTCTGCAACGTGCTTAGAAGTATTAGCATAGAGCCTTATATTTTTTTGAAATCGGATAAAAAAGACAAAATTAAATATATAGTCCGGTTACAATATTTCACGAATTACACCGTCATCACAATTTAGCTAATCGATAACGATTGAAAATATGCTGGTCACAATAATTTCCCTCAGGACGACTGATGAACGACAGCAAAAGTAGAGGGCAAATTATATTATATATTTAATATATATAATATATTTTCTCGTAGACTTATATAACTTTAGTATATAATTTATTAATATTAAATCTTTATATATATATTTCATTTACTTATCTACAACTATCGCGTTTATAGTGTATAAGCACGTACAATATTTAAGACAATCGTGACAGTAGTTGAAGTAACTGACCGCACAAGCACAATGGTTTTGTTTTCAATCTCGTTCCGTGGCATGTAAATATTTAAATAATTTATAACGTCGAGTACTGCTGTCTTACACGTAATATTTTTAAAATGGCCAAAAAGCTCAAACTTAAATGTGTTCACAAGGGATTCTCTTTGAAACGTAGAGAAGAAAAATATTTGAGATAAATTTTGTTGGTTGTATTATAATTCATGATATGGACTACCAAATTAATCTGCTATTATATTGTTGTTAGACACTTGGACAGTTCTGAGCAAGACGGATATAATACTAAGCCGATGACGTTACGTTTTATATAAGTAAAATTGTATTTTGATATATGAAGGACTGAAGGTGAATTTCGGACTCTATCATGATGAAGAGACAATTGTTCATTTTGCCGCTTCTATTTTAACAAAATATGTCAGTTCATAAAAAAACAAATACAATTCGAGATTTAATATATTTTTCATTTCACAGATATTTAATAAGAAATATTAAAGTCGTTAACTATTGAAAATACATTATTTACCGGCTTCACATCACACATTATAATCCAACGTTAAAACATTTCCCTCTTTCCGGCCAATCTTCGAGACACTGCATCTCCCGAGAGGGAATACCAATTAAAAGCCACTCAGTAGTACTTACCTATATGATATATTTGTACAATACATCTTAGAGGATCCACCGCCATAATGCTCGTGGCAAGCATCAAGCGATTGAGGAAGACGGCCGTCATATCGTGATTTCCCCAGAGCACCGTAGTAACCGGCAAAAATCGCACCGCACCAGCGTAACGACATATTGATAGCTGTTCCCGCCTGTCGTGTACGCGTAACGGATTTTCAAAATATTATTTAATATTTTGTATGATATGTTTTTCTTCTTTTTGAGGCTAGTCTGAATTTGCTATAAATAAAAATATTTTCCTATGTTCATCCAATTTCAGAGACTTTGAAAGGCTTTTTTAAATGTCGTATTGCACTATATATAAATATTTCATATTTTTAGTTATGGGTTAAGGCTGCCAAATGACAAACAATGATTTAAATACAGATGAAATGATTAAAATTCATCATTGAGCCTATATGGCATATGCGTCTATATAAATACTAGCTATACATGTAGAATTTTATAGCAAATACAAAAGTAAAATTCTAAGAGACTGAAACATGTTCCTTTTATATATAGAAAATCACATCTTTTAATAAATATCATCTGGTCTAAAATAAAATAATTATACAGTTTAAAAAATAACATTCTTAACAAAGAAATAACTAGAGTTCACAAAGGAATACCAATTAGCGCTAACACAGCCACAGCCGAGCTTTGGCCACAGGTAAATTACAGTGAAGTCGTGTAACTTATCTGAGGGGTCGGCCGCAGAATCGGATTTGATTTCAACATAGAATTGAAAATTTAGAATAAATTATTTTTATAGTAAAATTAACTTTAAATATCCTAATTTTTTTTAACTTCTTTTTCCCATTTTTCCTTTTAAATCAACGGAACTCAACATCGCACTTTGGACATGTCAGTGGTAAAAAAAAAAATGTTACTTTTATAATCAGATATAAATATAATTCGTAGAAAAAGATGAGATACGGAACACTTATAAAATAATAAGAACAACGAACTACTCACTGTCTAAATAACGATTAGAAATTATTATACCTTTTATATAATGCAAAAATTCGCATGTAAACTGTAGGTTTCTTATTAAATTCAACATATGCAACATATTCACCATAAATTAACGAATGCTCCCGCCTCAAGACGCCTAATGAAAATATATTACGGCGGGAAATAAAGATAAGGTGCGCATGGAAAATTTCAAGTGTCAACGTGAGCGCCCTTTTTGTTCGTGAATACTTCAAAAGTAACAAATAAATTTAAGCTTGTGAGGTAGATGAGTAATCGGTGTCACTAAAACGCTATTTAAAAATACAATTACTAGAGTACAATTTAAAAATATTTTTTTCATAAGTCATTCTCATGGGCGTGAAAATAGAGGGGAGCCGGGTGGCCCACCTCAAAATAGTCTGGTGCCCAATCTAGATATTTTTCACAAAGTGACTAAATCAACTGACGACAAATTTAAATTAAAAAATAAAAGGATGTAATTTTCTAATTTTAAAGCTATTAGCGCGACTTCTCTTTATTAAAAAACGATATCTTAAATTATAAAGTTTCCAAGTTAATATTTTTCAAGTTAAACACTTTGTCAGTTTAACGAGGGCGGCAGAGCTTGTCACAAGATATGACGAAAGAGAAACTTTAACCTCAGCTGCCTACATTTTTATGCGGTTTTTTTTATATATATATTTTATTATATTAAAAATTGAAATTCTAAATACCTACGGATAATTAAGTAAATTTATTGAATAAGATTAATTCATACATAATAAATAAAAACTCCCAAAAACTACCTAATACTGTTGAAAACAATTAAAGTAATGATTTAGTTATTTCCATTTACAACGAGAATTAAGTCGCGGGTCAAAGTTAGTTTAAATATAAGCCAATAAATCCGATACTAGGTATCTGATCTAAGATAAGGAGCTTTAACGTAAAGCAAAATTTGGAAATCCAATATCTAAACTATGAATACCTAAAAATCCTTACAGTGAATTTCACGAACCTTTTACGTATAAACACCTGCACATTTAATATAAAAGAGTTGTACCAAAGTCCACGCTGTAAAGTTTTGAAGATATTAAGGTGGTGGTATTTTGTAGAGCGCCAGCTTGACTTTGAATTGGCTTCGTTTGTGAAAGTCATGACCACTTCCCGTTGTGATGTACATACATACAAACGTATGTATGAATCTGTTGGTTTAAGAGATTGAATTTGAGAATAGCTTCACATCATCGCTGCGTACAACAATATATATAATTTTTAATAACTAAAATGTATAACTTTATAACATTAGTTTCCACTTACACTGACCCATATGTATATACATCCGATTGTTCACATTTTTCCCATTTTAAAAATATAATGAGCTTTTTGAAATCTGACATTGCCCCAAACGAGATATATACCAACCACATAGGCGTTGAGTCATACGAGTATATGTTTAATCACTTATTTCTAAATATTTTAAATGCAAGGTCTAATTGAACAGTATTTTATGCACAAAAAGATTCCATTAATCTAAAGTTAGTTAATCACACAGACTTGATAAAGACAAAGCGAAAAGTTGTCTTCCGTAACCGAGTTGGAGTGTTACTGAAGTACGGAAATACGGTACATTTAGCTCATTACTTTCTATATTGAATTAATATAATATAGAAACAGCGATATATTTTTTATTATTAAGATTGTCTTAGAATATTTTTTTTAAATATTCACATATATGTCTGTCTGTCCATCTGTATTTCATATCGATTTATCTATATAAAACAAATTCAATTAATAATTAAATCAAGGAAAACTTTTTATATATTAATTAATACAACGACCAAATAATAGGATAAATCACAGAAAATGCGCAAGTAAACCTAAGACATGAAAATTGCAATTAGTAGATTTCTAATATGTAAATATTTTGCATAGCTGAGATAAGAACAGAACGATAAAGTTATTTAAAAATGCGCAGTGTATCTCTCACAACACCCTTGCACCACCTAATACGGCAGTACCATAATGAATTATCGTTCCGATAAAACTCCAGAACAATAGCGCTCATAAATGATAGAAGAATTAGTTTAATTTAGCGCTTGGTAGTATGGAAATCGGTGCTATTAATCAAGTGATACTGGTGGGTTATCCCAGAGGTATTATTTGTTCTAAAACTGACATACGTTTGTATGCGACAAATTGTCGCAGCGTTGTAGCACTACATGTTTATATAAGCGCGACGGTCGTGGATTGCCATGTAAAAGTATAACAATAAATTAACCAATAATACATTTGTTTACGGCAACAAATCCTACACGACAAGTATTCCCGCAAGAATTAAAACTTACAATTTACAGATACACCGGTACAAAAGTCGTTTCAACTTTTAATATGCTTAACGACTCTCGAGACTGGGATACAAAGGAGACATTGTCAGAGTACACGAGAGCGCGATCTTATTTGTATTAAATATTGAGGTGTTAATCTTTTAAGTGTAAACCGATAGTGACACTCTCTTTTTTTATAACTTCATGATAATATCTTCTATATGTAACCTGCAGGTAGGTAAAGGGAACCTACTGTTAAGACAGTCTGTTCGTCAGTTTTCATTCAATTTTTGAGATATGACTTACTGAGAGGTTGAATTTTATTTTATTATGAGGTAAGAAATGAAAATACGCGCTATACGCAATTTTCAGTCTTTTCATAGTCAGAGAGACCCAAGTATCAAAGCACTCCTATCTTCACTCTTCGCTAGGATTGGGACAATGCACATAGTGGCGGAACTTAACGCCGCGCATTGTCTGTCTGTGTATTCAGAGCTATCAAATGAGAACAATACATTTTCTTATGTGTGTGAAACTCTCTATAATCATACCATAAACACTAATTCTAAACTCACAACTTTCCTCAGCCAATATTTCAATAGTCATATTTGAGTGGAACTGGTGTGCCACTGACAGAGACAGGGATGTGATAGTGATATAATATGTCAGTCAATGTATTAAATGAAATCTATGCGAAGCGACGCGGCGCGACACTACTGTGGGCTTTGTGACTGACGTTCGGTAATAAAGTTACGGGATGCATACAAATGTGGCTGGCGTTTGGTAATCGACCATTATTGCGTACAAAGTCGTGTTGATTAATTACGTGACGTTTTACTGTGTTTGGTTCGAGATAGATATAGAGGTGTGTCAGTGTCAACGCGACTGGCTATGGGTTCGATCCCCAATCGAGAAAATAAAATATTTATTTAGATTTTCATATCTTCGTTCTGATGATGTGATTAAATTCCGCCATTCAACACGCAATTAAATTAATTGAACAAATCGAATGCAAATTAAGTTAATTGGTATTCGATTTGTTCTCTTTATTTAAGAAATAGATTATTTAATTATAAAAACATTTTACTTTTTAATAAGTTTGTAAGTAGTAGATAAAGAGAACCTAGTACAGCAGCCGTGATGCAATCAGACGTTGTCCCTCTTCTAATACACTTTTTAATATAAAAAATATCTTACTTTGTGTACATTTTTAATATTTTCCTTGAATCAGGTCCCTCTGGACAGCCGCGGAGGATGGAATAAAAAATAATAGCAAAAAAATCGTTTTCCATTACTCAAAAGGTATTCACGAGAGGGCTCCAGAAGAAATAAAATGCATTCCAAGATGCGTCAAAGCAACGTTGCCGCCGCGGACGGGAGCAACAAAACACAAAGGAAAGTAGTGGAAAAGATTGGCTGAATCAGATAGCTGGTGGACTTTCTCCTCTAGCTGTATATCGAATCGCTTAATATGTTTTAGATTTTCTTCAAGTGTGATGCGATTTTTAATAGAATTTTAAGATTTGGTCACGTGGGCAGAAATAAAAATAACTATACTCTTATCATAAATCGGATTTCAAATGAAATCCGTTTGATGTAAGACGGATGTAGGGTAAAATTCCAGATATAAATTATACTAATATTATAAATTTGAATGTAAGTTTGTTTGTTACGCTTTCACACCAAAACTATTCGACTGATAACCACTTTTCCTAGGAGTCGTTTATCAAAACTCACTCGATATGCAATATATCTAATATATATTTGTGGGCGCAAAAGCATAAAATAAAATAAAAACACCAATCTTCTTATATTGGTTATTTGAAAATTTGTGAGGATGGATGTCCTCCTCCCTTTCCCACAAAAACGACTGCCCGGATTTAGATGAATCTTTCACTGTAATATAGCTTATCCATGAGAATACAAATTTTGTATAATTTGGCTATAACATAAATGTAAGTTTAAGCGGGCGAAACCGTTTTGGTTACAAGTGTAAATAAATACACCACATACACCTAAAATGTCCATACATTCACACAAAAGCAAGTTGAGTGAAACAAACGAGACACAACACAAATGACTGCTAGTTTGAAGCATTTAAACTTTCACAGTCATATTAGCAACATTAATTTAAAACACAAACTGCTGGAGTAATCCAGCCCTCGGGAGAACTATTGAAAGTTGCAAAGTTTCATTAGACCTGGCTATTACGTGTAGGTGCTTTTATATCCCCTGGTAGGTATTGACGCCTGGATTTATGGCCACGATACAATTTATAGAGGATAGCGATAGAGGCAAGGAATGCGAGGTAATGGTGATATATACAAGTTTAGGAAAAGACCTGCGACATATAATTGCTTTTCTTTAGGTACACCTGGTGTTGTTCTAGAACGTCGATCTTAATAAAGACGATTTCATATAATGATTTAAAGCTTATTTTTCGCTAAATGCTAAGATATTAGAGAAGGGTAATCTGTTATGAAATAAAATAAAAAAATATAGGTATAGAGTATATTACTTGAGTATACTTATGTGAATGGAAAATTAAACATTTTTTATGTATTGAAAGGTAATTTATCCGCGTATCTCTTTGATAGATCAATTTAAAATTCAGGTGCGATATTAAAATCCATACCTAATACCCGATAAAAATAACTACAATATATAATACACAAATAGTATATTTTAGACACTTCTGTAAATAAATAGTTCCGTAAATCCATTATACAATACTCAATTGACAGATATACATTGAATATAGTGAGCTCCCAAGTTAGACGGACCGCGACGGTAGGTCTCTTCAAATCGTATTTCCTATATCTAAAGGCGACATCGCTAAAGCGTGTCACACGAACTCGGCTTTTGAATTAAAAATTAAATTCTGTTCGGGCGGATACCCTGACACTGAACAAGATTATATAAGTATTTCTTTTTCCTTTATTCTGTATCCTCAATATAGCAGGGTTAGGCAGAGGGAACCTAGTGATAAGAGACCCCACCTATCATGTGAGTGGCGGAACTCGACATCATGTTTTATCTTGTAACAAAAGCGATGAGGTGAAAATAATACCTTAAGTACCCCAAATGGGAATCGAATCCACAAACACATTTACTTTCAGAGATAAGATACTGCGCCTCAACGGCCACACTTAAACCATATATGTAGAAATATGAAATGACCTGTGGCATTTAAGTATTTATTTAAAATACTACTACTACTACATTCTTACGTAATTTTATTGGGAAGTATTTGTATATCTTATAAGGCATAAGTCAAACATTTAATTTTTCGTCTATCACTGATGTGAAAACTAATATTTATGTAAAAAAATATCTTACAATAGTTTATTTCCACGAACTGAAACACCGACAATAACTAACAATCAACAGACCATTTGTATGTAAAACAGTCGACGAGTCTCATTAAAAGCGGTGGCACAAAGAGATTATAGATACATTTCTAGTAATCTAAGTGCGATATTGCACAAACACTATACCACCTGTGGGGAGCTCACGTGTGGATTGTTTACAATAATATTCTTAAGAATTTTGATTGATGCACTACTACTATTATACGCTATGGTATTGGGTTCGATTACTACTAAAGTATTATCTAAGGGTGTGAGCTAAGGTGAACTGAGGATAAAGGTGACGTATCTCATGTATTTCACCTGTTCGGTTTAATTTTATAGTTAAAGATGTGTCTTTAAAGTCACTTCGTATAGGGAATATTTAGAAAATAATACGTACCAATAACCTTCTAAACAAATTCTATCTAATCTCCTATCTAACAGTAAATTAAAGTAACAAAACTAAATTACTATAATTCCTTAAATCCGCTACAGTATTTACTCTGACAAATTCATGTTTAAAAAGCTTTTATATAAAAAAATATAACAGGATTGAATCTATTTGTAAAGTTAAATGATTCATGCATGAGCACACAAGCTTCCAATATGAATGTAAATATTAGATAAACGTTTAAATGGATTATCACAATATCGTCGAAAAAGTGTCTATAGTGTGTATATAGTTTTGTATCTTACATTTTTTTAATTAAAACGGTATTTATTTATTATTTATTCGGATCTCCAAATGTCGTACATACATCAACTCATTCATTTGGAATACTTATAATATGTTATTATTAATTAGGCGCGTTTTGTGTTCTAAGTTTACAACTACAAACAAATAAAGAACTGTAAAAACATTTATAGACATACATATTTAAAAAAAAATTATAGAATTAATATCAAACATATAAATTTCATACATTTTAAGGATAGCTGCCAGTCTACTTGTAATATGTAAAAATTGTAACAGTAGCTATATATTCAATAGATGCAAAAGAGTATTACAAAAATCTCTTTAACTGAAGAATATTTCGAATTCGAATTTTCAAGTTGAAAGTAATGTGACATTGACTTTTCGTAGTATATTGCTAAGTTGTTATTTTAGAAATCCAAACATATTAATAAATAAAATGAAGTAATTTGATTTAGTGCAAAAAATATATATATATAAAGAAGAAAAAATATTTAAGTCTACCTATACAATCGTTGTCGTCATGTATTCACAAATCGGATTACGTACGTAAAAAGAATTACAACTTACCTAAAGATTTAGGTAAGCTATAATGCTTTTTTATACTCAAAGATATTAAGAACTAAAGTACAATATGTTTTTCTTTTAATTACAATGCTGTTATTTAAATTATATATGTACACATTTCAACATTAGTAGATTATGACAATGAATGAAATGAATATCTGACAAACTAACTCTTCTATTGAATGAAAAAAAAAATTCATATTTTTTGTATACGTGTGTAGACAGAGGGAACCTTGCGTTAAGCTCCTCTGTCCCTCATTCTTAGTTCACATTGAGTGTTGAATATAATATAAGCGTCCCCCGAGTGGAGATCAAATCCACAACCATTTGCATTCGAACACTGTACCACTGTGCCACGACCGCCTCAGCGAATTAGATCAAGATATGAAGTAAATAATTTGTAGCCACACTATCTAGTTCTAGACATAAAGGATTAGTTGATCAGAGTACTGCTCAAGGGGTCTTAAACTAGGAGGGTTTACACTAGTGTTGGATTTCGAATTGTTATACGGTTCGTGTTCTCTTTGTGCATGTATTGAACCACTATGCAATGGATTTTAGAAACTCGTTTCCATGTCTATATTTGTCTAAAATTATTTCTGTAGCGTATGAATATCAGCAAGAAAGTTAAATAAATTCTAGTTAAAACAAGAACATTACGCTAATTTCTTTACAGCTTCACGGTAGGCAGATTACTCTGTCAATTCTGTTGTTAAAGACACTTGTTCCCTTCTCTCCGTCAAATTAATATACGTGTAGAGTAGATTATATGAGATATTACGTGTAGAGTAGTGTAACCCATCGCCGCACTTTGTCTACCAGAGCAAGTAACTGAAAATAAATTACATAATAACCATACCTCGAATGCTCGAAGCCAGAACTGTGCGATTGCGATGCGAAGCCAGAAGCGATTACAGCTTTTCCATTGTGTCATGACAAATTCAAATAAGCTTTTGTAACTAAAATAAACACCACTAAATATCTAAAAATATCCACATAAAATTTTCATCCATAAAAATGCAGACGGCAATTTCAAACCCTTCAGACGCAACAAAGGACGCATCAGCTCTTCAGATGCAGATTCCGAGTAAATAAAAAGATCCATAAGTAAACAATCTATATTCGAGTTGGAAGCGATTTTATATGAAAAGTTGGACGGTTCCGTGCTTTTGACGATTGCTCAAGTTGAAGTGTGAAAAGTTTTCAATAGACACTTGCTTAGAGCAATGATACTTCGACTACAATTGATATGTTTTAACAAAAAGCGTCGAAGCGGTTCACGGAATGGTAAAATATTTTCCATCAGTATTCGAGACATTGGTGTGGAAGAACTCAACGCCGCGCTATGCCTCCACACCAAAGCGAAGAAAAGGAAATATTAAATATTAAATTTCCTCGAGTAGGAAAATCGAACCCACAACCTATCGCGTTTACAGTCACACGCTTTTGCCCCTACGCCACGACTGGCCTCAGGCCAGGCATATAACCTTTGATCTTTTAAATGAAAAAGCTCATTTGTAGTGTAAATTACATAAATACTTTCATTCTCTTGATTTTAAATTAAACGCAAGAGAAAAATACACTTAAACATTTACATTTATAATTAACGGGGTCTCTTAATTCCTTGATAAAGAAAATTACATTAATGGGTCCTTTAATGTAATTTTCTTTATAACATTAATTAAATTTTATTTCGTTGACACAAGGTGATAAATTTATAAATTATTCAAGTAATAGAGCTTTTATAATGTATGTATGTATGTATGTATATATATATATCTTTTATAATATGTGATATATATTATAATATAATATAGAGTGTACTTATTATAATGTATAAGATTGTCGTAGCGCAATGGCACAGTGCCTCACTGGTAATGCCACTGTTTTGGATTCGATTCTCATTCAGGGGAATAAATTATGTTTAACTCCTAGCTCGTGGAGTTCCAGCAGCACTAGGAGGCAACGCAATGATAAACGCATTCTTATAAACGATGAACAAAGGCCTCCAATAGGGACTTTAATTACAGCGCGGGTTGACAGTAAGTAACATAAATCGCCGCCGGTAACTCACACTGACACTGATCAGCTCTCGCCAACCCACTTAAAACCAATAACCGAGCAAAACAAAGCGAGTGGCAACACCGCGTTTTTGTTAGCAAATCTAACAAACGCAACCTAAAACGTTATTAGCTGTAAAATGACTTCCAATTCGAGTTGAAACAAATAAATTCGGCAAACACAATTCGTCTTGAGGGTTCGGCGGACCGTAGAGGGTGAAATTTATGAGCGACATAAACCAAGTCCAGGGATTCGTAAAGAATTTTTGAATCGTAGCCGTCGCGTGTGTTTGGTTTGTAACTTAGTTAAGAGGAAACTTTCAGTTGCACCATTCGCCAGGTACAAACGAGGTGGGTAATGGCACGAACGAGGCGAATTACACGCGGAAAAAGTATTGTGCAGCGTATTTGAAATACCTTTGTTTCGGTCCATGCTGGAGTTCAGAAAATCTGAATTATTACAAAAGGCAAATTGTGACTCATATATGATTTTTCATAGTCATAGTCTACAATGATTTTTCTCTACGATTTTTTCGTCTATAACTTGTATTTGCTAATAACGAAGTTAGAGGTCATAATGGGAATGGAGTATCTTAACAAAAGGTTCCCAGGTTGCGTGGGCCCACCCTTCTATGTGCGGAACACAGGTAAAGCTAATAAACTAATTTATCTGATACATTAAAATACTAACAAATTACAAGCAGTACGTTAAATAAATTGGAAAAAAGGATCTCTACATGACAATCTCGATACGCATGATGATATTTTAAAGCACACATTATCCACATATATGTTTGCAGGATTTACAGGAGATCAAACATTCGCGCCGCTTTTTACATGAACCAGTCGAGTGATAAGTCTGAAAGGTTGCTTTTATCCCTTTTTATAGGCTCTCCTCTCCGAAAATTACAGCGACGTCTATAGCGCGTGTACGAAAACAAGTGATTTTCAAAAACATTTATTATTCTTTTTTTTTTTTAGATAAATACACTATTTTTCAAAGGCTGTTAATTATTATAATTTTCTTAACTAATTTAACGTAAATGTATAAACGCGCGTATATTGTTTCAATAATTAGAATTAATTTGTTCTGTGTCCGTTTTGGGACACTAAATAAAATCTAGCAAACTCAGCCTACTGAGTAACAGCTTGAGATGCGTTAGGTACTCGTTTAATAAATATTTGTAAATAATCTTTAAAGATACATATGCGATACTTGCTATTACACGTACATTGTAAACAAATTATTTTTACATAGAGATTTACCTAGCACAAGCAAGAAAAATATCATAAAATAAGTTACAACGCGTGCCTAATAAATTGGAAAAAAAATTGATCGACTACATCACTCGCACTTCACACTAGAGCACGCGACTCGTCTCACACTGTTACCGGAAAACCGGATCATATATCTTTTTTTTATCCGCATTTTTAATCACCACGTAAACCGCGTCTATTGACGATTAAATTGAGTTTTCGACGATTTTTATATATACGACATAAATACAAAAAATGTTTGGTTATTTATAATTTATTTTTAAGATGAAAAAAAAAACAGCATTTAAAAAGTTTGCTATTTTTAATTATTATTTATTATGCACAAAGAAAAACATCATGAAAAAAAAATGTCGTGCCCAATAAATTGGAAAAAATAATGTTGCCAACAAAAGCGACGAGTTTTTCTAAAAAAATTGTTCGACTGGAGCACTTCACACTAGAGCGGTTATTCGATGGTAATATGACGCGAGTCGTCGCCGGCAGCGTCACTCGGTTACCGGTAAACCGGATTATGTTGGATATTTTATTTTATCCGCATTTCTCATCACCACGTAAACTGCTTCTATTGACAATTCGTTGAGAGTTTTTGGCGGTTTTTACAAGAGAAATGATGAAAATGTTTAGTATATTTTTTATTTATTTATTTATATTCAATTTTTGAGTAATCTAAAAGAAATATTTAAAATATTACTTGCTTTTACTTGGTGAATTTTATTGTGGAAATGGAAGAATAATTAGATATATTTCCAATAAGTTTGAAAGAAGTAAATTTGAAATTTACTTTTTCACTGTAATCGTATTTATTCCTAAAAACTATTGCTTTTTTGAGACATTGCGTGTGTTTGTTACGTTGCAGAATTCAACGCCGCGCTGTCATTTCATCAAAGCGATGAAATGAAAAGGTTATTTATCATTACGAGAAGAAAACGAAACCACAACCACCTCACTATAAGTTTAACTATAAAAGTAGATTAGAAAACTACAAATTCCGATCCGAATATAGTTTCCAAAGTACCTACAGTTACCTAAAGGCATAGGAAATAATGAATTTACGCGAACGTCTAGAAGTTAGCGACGCAGCGGCGGAGTGACTCACTCGCCTGATTTATTACACGCCTTATGAGATTTGGAGACACGTTTCGACTTAATGAGAGCCTCGAGACGAACACTACGCAGGTAACATGATATGCATCCAAAACTTGAAACTACTTTTGTTGAAATTAATTAGCAAAAAACTTCGGCTACGAATTTGGTAACTACGACGATTACGAATTGGATGATTCATTCTCTTGTAGACTGCGACTGTAAACGTGACAAGTTATGGGCTCGATTCCCACACGAGAAAATGGAAAAATAAAAGTGCGGCGGCTTGATTTGAAACACGCAATGCCAGGAGTCGTAGAAAGAAGTAGGATTGTACAAGGGAAGTGTTGAACGGAAACGGAGTGTCTTAACACTAGGTTAGAGACAAATATTTGCCTATATACAATAAAAAAAATTAAAAATTATATACTAGTGTACATTTAAGGATGCGGCGTGGAGTAAGGAGATAGCGCCTGAGGGTACACGCGATAGTTGTGGATTTTGGTTCTTTGGCCAATATAAAAACCTAATTTTATTACCCCATTCGAGTAGTGACAATGGGATTTGTGGCGTTGGGTTCCGCACTGGGTTCTCTAATTCTAGCGGAATGCATATGTAAAATAAAGTGTGCAGCTATTTCTAATTAATATTTATTACCTAATTTGAATTATCACATTTTCTTAAAACCTTAAATTCAATTACAAAGTATTTTAATCAATACAATGGTCAGAAAGGTGAGTAAAGGGTAGACAATTAACAGTGTTAGTTCTCTACCGTCAGAATTTATTTGAGTGGAGATGAAATTCCTTAACAAGTCCAAATTAAACCCGGCTCCCGTCTCTCGATTTGAAACAGGCACTCAACGCTCGGCAAAAATGCTTAGGGTGTGATAAAAATTTTTTATTAGAATCTTGGAATTTTAAAGAGCAAAACTCTCGAATAAGAAATGCGTCAGTCATATCGACCTATATATTTCGCTAGGCTGTGCTGAGAGGTCTTCAGCCCATGCATAATCTCAAACTCCGCACTACAACTCCAGGAAACTTTTAGAACTGTTTTAAATTGTGTTGTATGTAAAATGATGAGACATGAAATATTTATATTTTTCAAAATCATATAATATATTTTTAAGTTCATGCTGTATCTCGCGCAAAGGAGGGTAGGCAAAGGTAACCTAGGAACCTAGTGTTCCGATATTCCGTACTTATTAAGACACTTGCGTTTCCCACTTTCGGCGCAATTCTGAGGCACTGCGTATTAAGTAACGGAATTAAATTTTTACGAGTACTATATAAGTATTTAGCTTTGCGTCGTAGCCCACAAAGACAGATGAAACCTAAACCTAAAGAAAAGATAGATAAAATCTCATTATTCAGTAAACGAAGAGTAATAATAAATTTTAAAGCTTAAAATATAAATAAACAGGACATTTTTTATCGTGTGATCCCGGCCTAGAATAGGATCACCCTGGTACTGTCGTTGTTGTAAGAGGCGACTAATGTACGTGTGGTAGAGTCACGTCGCCAGTAATGGCAACAAGCATAGGCAGAATCTACCGGATTTATACCATCCCCGGCATTTAAAATCGGCGTGAAATAGTGACTCTTACCACTGCGTTTCTCATTAGGTAATGCCGGGCCCCGTCACCCACCTCCACCTTAAAGGCCGGCAACGCACCTGTAGCTCCTCTGGTGTTACACGGGGTCGTGGGCGGCGGTGATCACTTACCATCAAGTGACCCTAACGCTCGTTTGCCGTGTCCTTACCATAAAAAAAATTGCCATCTGTTAACATACCAATCAATGTATGAGCAAATCTAATAACCCATTAGCGAACGCAACGCAATTATCAATACAACAGGCGGCCAGTGACGTGCAAACGATGGGGAATGCAATATCTACATCACACATAACGCGATATTGGAAATCGACTTAACAACAGCAAAACTAATTTTAATTTTGTATAGAGATTAAAATTCATCTTCATACCCTACTTGTGTCATATGGGGTCTTTCTGGCAAACCTGCATGATTTAGGAGATACTTTAAATACCTATCAACTAGGTAACAATATAATACATGTTTATTTCAGAAGTGTTTTTATGTAGACTTCGTTCTGATCCCTAAAATGGAATATTCACAAGAAAGACGATCGATGTAACTTAAAGCTTTCGAGGATTTTTTATCAAATAATCATTTTAAAATATTGTGTTTGGGTAGCGATGCTAACCAAGCTTATACCAATCTCGATGAGGTCGTATGGCTTAATTAGCTAGAACACTTCGAATTTGTTTAAGAGGCGCAGGTTCCAGTCTCGATACGTTGAAATTTTCGTATATTTTCTAAAACAAATATTAAATATGTACATACATTAAATACTGCTTTTTTAAATTTTTCATATCTACTTCTTTTGCTTAAAAACATAAATATTAATGGTATATGCACTTGCGAACCGCATTAAGTCAGCGGCAAGAAGTGTTTGTCCTTTATAAAATATTCATCAACTTAGAATAAGTTGACGCTTAAGTGTTTTATCGGGAAAACTTAGTTCATTACACTTTTAACAAGTAGAAAGCTCCGTTGGAACTAGTGTCCACAACATTTTAATTTCACTTCAAAGATTATCGGAAGTCGCTTGTTATTACGTTTCTTCTTGTTTTATTTAATTATTGAACGATTTTTCATTATACACTATACATAAATTAACAAGCACTTTACATGTACATACAGCGTACATAATCGAAAAGCGAATATTATTTTTTTTTTCATTTTTATCTACACATCCATTGGACGTTTAAATTAAGAGAAACTGAAACAAAATTCAACATATAGGATACAAACAGATGAAATTGCTCAATTAGTGAGGAAATACGTACAAGGTGACTTTTGCGCTACTATTTTTTCGTTACTGTTTTGCGTTATCGATACATGCTCGTTGCCTTTTCACGTTTTTGATAATATAAAAGCCCTTGTTTTCTCTCATCTGTGCGCTCAAAACGTGCAAATTGATAACAGACTGCACAATAAGTATGCAAAAGCTTTCATGTTTTGAAATAAAAGTCATTCTCTATCTATTTCTTTAGGAACTTAAAATGTCAAGCCGTCGTGACGCACCGGGGTGGTGCTGGATCGTGGCCTAGGATTGATTCCCACTCGGGGAGTAAATTATTTTAATTTGTTAGCTCTGGTAACAAGTCTCGAAAGTGCGAGGGATGAGTCGGGAACAGTGACTCAACACGAGGTTACTCTTGCATAGGATAGGTAGACTATAAGATAAAACGTGAAATCATTCAATATATAATTGTACCTATATTTTTAAATAAACAGATCCAATATATTCTCAATCGATATAGTGAATTAATAATGATTATCAATATTTTAGGATATACTTGCACTGTATTATGTCAATGAAAATGATAAAATAGCCAATCGTTAATTTGTCATTAAAAAGTAACACATAAAATAAGAAGTTGGATTCGAATACGCAACCTTCCCCACACACGTCACATGCCTCACTATGCAGTTAACGTCAAAAAATTCGCTAAAAGTATAGTATATAACTAAAACACAAACAAACATACAATACTTATACAGTGTCACAACTAACCACACAATAACAGAAAATATTCGTTATCACTTGCAAAATAAGCGTGGCTGTCCGGAGATAGCCCCATTCTGTGGTGCTCTGGAATCTGCGTCTTATCTGTTGCGACTGCGTTTGAAATTACCTGTTATGCTATCAGAAACAACATTTACCTACCAATATAGGAATATAATGACATGATCAATTCCTTTAAAGAATACATCTACAATAAAAAAGCAATGAGAACGAAAATTTGCTTTATTTAGACCATAGCTTCTAACGATAACTAGACTTTCAATTTAATTGGGCTAGGCTGTATGCATTAAAGACTTAAAACGAAATTAATTCAAAGGTAAAACACAGAAACAACAATTACAATAAAAACAAAAACACTTAATGAAAGCGCGCTAAGATATGAGAACAATGTTCTTGATTTGATTTGTTTATTCCGGGGCATGACTCACGTAAACCAAAGTAATGTCGACTCTAAAAGAACGTCAGTTAACGGTTGAAATTCAAATATTTATGAGGAGTAAATTCGTAGAACAAGCAAAAGGGAGGAAAATCGGAGGGCCCTAGAGATAAATGACTGGAGACTTGTGCGGACAATGGCCGACTGCGACTCGGTTACTTGGAATTAGCTACGAAAATTTTGTTTTGTGAAGGAAATGCCGAATTATATTTTAATGACATTTGGAAGGGAGGCAAAATAAATATGTAACATATTCGCTTCTTCTGAACATCTACATATTTATCAGTGTGAACGCTGAACGCTCCTTTTTACATCAAAGGAATCCGTATTAGATATTCTGCTCGTCTGCCAAACTTGTTCTTTAGTTGGTAAGTCGTGTCCCACGAGTTGTTTATTTTTCAAGGATACAACAAAATGTGAGTTTTGTTTAAATATAATATTTAAGTACACACTAAGTGGATTTCTAATGATTCAGAATTTTCCTAAAACAGTTTATGAAAGACGTAAAATATAAAATTTTAAAAACGTTCAATTATTACTGTTATAATACACAGAAATGAAAGAAAATTGAACGTGAAAAGGCATCTTCTGCCTGTGCATTAGTGCCAACATTATTGACACTTCTAGTCTAACAAGGCTAAAAATATTCAATAACTGAATTTCTTACCTTCACTCCGTATATTTCTGATGCACTTATGCGATATGAATTAAATTTTCGTACAAATGGAGTGCCTATAACTTATTTATTGTTATGTAAATATGGTTTATGTATTTAAATATATATTCATATGAGTATTTAAAACTGATTTCAAAAAATATAATAGAAGATGTTGTAGTGCAGCGGAACAGCGTAAGGTCACGGATTCGATTCCCAAACAATAAAAGTAACTTTTAAAATAATTATTTGCCATCATGACAAGGGTACAATGTACATAGAACTATATAACGTAAAGCGCTGGGTTCCGCCATTCATTACGCGGAGCCTTAAGAATTCGCCGGAAAGTATTGAACGGAAGTGTCGTGATGGAGAACAAAGTTTTAAAACCATCTAGCTCTGACACTCTGTTAATACTGTAGCACATATGCTACGGTGATACATGAGGAATTAAAAGTCATTTTTTTAATAATTTACATTGAAACTATAAAATATATAATTTTTTACAATAAACAAAAAAAACAACGATTTGTTTGCAAATATTCCAAGTGTTGTCCCTCCATAATTTGATTAATTGAAAAACGCGTAGCGCTAATGAATAGAACGTGAAGCAATCAACTCAGCCTTTGTCAGTAAATTACAATTTCTTCTTCCAATATACCAATGGTAGTATCATGATATAGTAGAAAAAATATTTATATTCACATTGTTTTATATAAACCAAGGATACAATAGAAGAAAACACAAGTTACGTATTCTGAATTCACATATTATCTAGTTCACAAGAAAGCTGTTTCACAATCACTACATATGCTCTAATATCGTGTTTTGATATACTGTATATCTCAAGAAGATAATATCATAGGTAATAATAAAATAATTTATCCATCAAAACCTATTGATAAAACAATTTCTATTTTTTTTTTTAATGTTTTACCGTTCCAAATTAATGAAAATATTTACTGACAAAATCAAATATGTCAACTAAGTAACTAACATAAAATCTAAAGTATAATATAATATTATAAAAAAATATATGGTTAACGAGACAGTGCCATAATATAGAGTATCAAAGAATATGAATAATATATCGCTTACGCTGAAGATAGCCGCTATTTACGACGGGAATCCGTTTGTTCACGGCGATAAAACAAAAACATCTGCCACCTTTGAAATGGACCCCAATAAATAGAGGCAGGCAAGTATATAGTGGAAGGGAATATCTTCCATAAATCAGACAATAGCCAAAGAAAAGGCAATATTAGAAAGTTAGTCTCACGTGAGACAAAGAAGAGCCTGGAAGAATACCTTGACAAATGGCTAAAATAATTTGCTCAGATTATTTGTGCGATATAAGAGGCGTACGCTTTATAACATGGAGTGTTATGGAACAACAGGGGGCAGAAACGTGCGATTGTACGGTACGCGGCAGGTTGTAAGTTCGATTCCAACCCGAGGAAATTAAATATTTGATATTTTCATTTCCTCACTCTGCAAATTAGGCAAAGCGCGACGTTGTGCTCAGCCACTCAACACACAATGGTCTACTGTGGAAGATTTAAAGTTTTATTGTACTTATATATTTTATTTTTTTTACAGACGGCGGAACAAGCCGTGGTGGTGCAATAATAAAAAAAATGGTGATGAGTTTGACCGTGATTTTGTGGACTCGATTTCAATTCAAGTGATTGTACTATTTACACTTCTACTCCTTAACAGACAAAGCGCAGCGCTAAATGGCGTGCATTGTCTACCATTGAACACGTAATAGCTCGAAAAACTGGATCTCAAAGAAGCTTTCAGTAGGTATAAAATTAAAGCTACTTGACATTGAATATATTGATTGAAAAAAAAATATACAGATTTCTATATTTTTTAGGGTTCCCGTACTGCAAGAGGGAAAAACGGAACACTTACAGGATCACAATGTTGTCCGTCTGTCAAAAACAGACATTAATGTTAAATATTCAGATTTATAATCCCTTATCAGAATAAGCGTCTAAGCTAGAAGCTTGATTATACATAGCGTACGATAATAATATATATCTGCTGATAACTGTGTTGATGCTATATAAATTTTTTTTTATGTATTATAAGTTTGATTTGTTTAAAAGAACTGAAACGACCTATTAACAAATCACAAGTTCATATTTTTATTTTGCGAAAATTTTATACATCGACAAAATGAAAACACTACTCGACTCTCCGTTTTAGTGTATAGTACATCTGAAATCAAAACTTTCGCGTAGTGATAACAATACTTACAAGACCAAAATATCGGAAGCTCAATAAAGTAATAAATATTTATCACAGTTCATCATCATCACTTAAAGCTATATTACTACGCAGTGAATTAGCTAAATTGGCTTACGCACGCACACCGTACGTATAATTGGCAGCGATGTGGCCCTTCCTGACCCTAAATCCATGATTGTTCCTCCAAAAGATAATTTTTTCGCTTGGCTGATGTTTTAATATAAATGCACTGAAAGGACGATTTGATTTGACGAGGGTTCTGAAAATTGCCTTTTTGTCTATGTTAGTGGGTAAGTAAGGTGGAGTCTTTTTTTTGCACGCTGTTCACGGCTCATGATAAAGAAGATTTGACAGAGGGAACCTAGTGTTAAGACACTGTTCCCACTCAGAGTACAATTTTCAAGATATTCGTTGTTGTGGCGAAACTTATCGCTGCACTTCGTCTCTTACTACTGCTTCACGACGGCCACAGATTCAGATTTTTATTCCTTTGAAACCAATACAATATTATTTTACTTGCGGCGTTGAGTTCCACCACTCAAAACGCAATGCCTTCAATATTCGGCGGAAAGTGGAGAACGGAGTGTCTTAACACTAAGTTCCCTCTGCCTACCCTGCTGCGTGCGTGATAAAGCGTGAAGCTTATGATGATGATAAGTGCCTAGTTCAAACCCCGGCGTTGAGTTCTGCTACTTAACACTCAATGCCTCCGGAATTCTCTGCCGAAGTGGGGATTGGAGTGTCTTAACACCGAGGTGCTCTCTGCCTACCCTGCTGTGTACGGGATACAGCGTAAAGCTGAAAAAATAAGAAGTGCCTAGTTGCTATTTTATGCTTTATCCACTATTTTCATTCTACAATAAACCTAGTATTAAGACACCTCATTTTCCACGATTTTAAAAATATTGCTTGTAGAGTAGCACCTGTAGCTCATCTGGTGTTGCACTGATCACTTACCATCAGACGACCCGTACGCTCGTTTGCCTTGTCTTTTTCCATAAAAAAACGAAAAAAAAATGCTTGTCCTAAAAAATAAAAGTATTTGAGTGTGTACAAAACCTATATTCTTAAATGTGCTATCAGAAGAAAACATTACTAAAAGCCTGTTACAGCTTTTCCCCAGAGCATTCACGATTTTCCTATAGAAACTTTGTGACCCCTCTTTAAAAATATGGAGAGGCCGACCGAGAAGCTGTTGGATGATTTTTTTCCATATTTTATATGACGAATACAAAGTTAAATATAATTTGCAAATTTTACTAATAAAAACAAATCTCTAGACTTGTTCGAAAATCGTAGCATAATATTTAACAACAAGAGCTTTGGATTTATTTGAATAAAATAAAAGCAATCGAGTTTATTCAGAAAAATTATGAATACATTCGAATGTTAATACCACCTTAATATCATCTGCATTGATTTATTTTTTAAGATTTTTTTGAGGATTTATTTGAGGTTGTCGTAGTGCAGTGGCACAGAAGTGTTTGACCGTAAACATGAGGGTTGTGGGTTGGATTCCCACTAGGGGGAATCACATATTATACATAAATATTCAAGTCAAGTCAAGTTCTCGCTCTAGCAACAAAGCAAAGCGCGGCGTTCACTCAACACTCATACCTAAAACGGCAGTAACTAAACACAACAGTATCTAAACACATGTTTTCATCTATGCGGGAAACAGCGTGAAGCTGATAAAAAGAAGAAGAATGTAGAAATAACATTTATTTAAATGAATATAAGTAATATATAAGCTACCCTAACATACCACATTTATTTGAGTAAAGGGAGAGCCACACACAAGTGTGTCCCGTACCTACAACTACATTCATTAGAAAGGGGGAACAATGGGGGCTGTTGTTTTACTGAAAGCCTTCATCCCGATGCTCATTGTGTTGCAGAGGAAGTGTTCACGTAATCGGCTTGGAGCGTAGTGCACTTTGCCGATAAGGGCTCGCAGCGCCAACGGAAATGGACTTGTATAGACGTTCACATAAAGAGTTCATTTTCTGTGATGAATGAGCGTAGGTCACTTTTGTCTAATGATACATCACACACACGAGTCATGTAGGTTGAGTGGGTGTTCGGAGATATTTATTTTAAATCTTCCTTTGTTTAATTAGGAAGTTTGTATAAATTAAAAAAGAAATCGGCGGATAGCGTGGACCGGAAGTCTTAATGGGAACGGAGAGTTTTAGCAGCACATCCAAAGAATTTACAGTTTGAAGTAGAAAAAAACGTAAGCACTCGTCCCTACTGTCCGAGCTTTTCGCTTTATAAATACACGCGTTTTCGATATTAGCTGTCTGTCATGGCAAATATCAAATCGAGAATGTGTCGTCATATCAGTTATTAAAAAAAAAATATTATTACTTACAGATCTGGCTCGCAGTACCCAAAAGTAAAATATTATATGAACAAAACATACATAAATCTGTCATATTTGACTAAATACTATTATATTTAGATGCTGTACTACTGTGCGAGGGCGGCCTATGTTGTAATTAAATTTAATAGGAGAGTAAAAGTTAACAACTACACTATTAATTTTAATTATCATTCAATACAAACAAGAAATATTGGGTGACGAAATATTTATGAAAGTCACAGTGTACAGTAATTTTCTAGCCCGAGCCACCGTAGCGAAGCGTCGAGTTTTATTGGCAGATTTATTGAACAATATTGGAGTACATTTATACGTGAAAACAAAGCAATTACTTTGTTCCGCGAAAGATTAAATAATCTATAATCTACATATACGTTAGAACAGCGAAAACTAACGTCAAAACAAAATCTACTTTATTCCTTTTCCTTGATATGATTATATGATCTTAATTTTAAATTGGTCCTAGTCTTTAAATATCCTTTGACATTTAAAACTGGTTATTTATGC
>JBAIZZ010000161.1:266893-327059 GCA_037355905.1 Heliconius aoede | reverse complement strand
ATATATTACCTATTACCTATATATATATATATATTACCTCGAGTAGTGATCGAACCCCCACTGCGCCACGACGATCACAAACACTATTATGAACTTAATGTACCTAGGATAAGTACCATTTTTTTATGAAAACATAAAAAAAAATGTCAAAGCAAGAACGCTTATATCACGACAAAGGCAGTAAACATGCCCCGCGCCAAGTCAGGCATAGCGATCCGCTCATTGAGTAAAGAACGGCAGCTACCGAGTTAGGCGGCATTGACGGATAACGAAACTTGGGTAACTCTTTGTAGATATTACGTTAGTTCTTAATGTTTATATAATTCATATATGTACATGACTTACCTATTTAGTTGTGGCGTAATGTATATAAGTATGTACAAGTATGTGACATTTATTTTACTCCGTATTTGTAAAATACTCGCAATAAATTTTTGTTAGCGCATTTATTTTTAGCTGTATTTATAAAACACTCTCAACTCTGAAATCGATCTTACGATATCGATTTTATTCATAAATTATACCTAATTGAGAGTCCAACGCTACTCCACTTCTGTGTGCGATAACCTTAACGTATACATATATTTTATTTATTTTTTACATTTATTATTATGTATTACTTAATATAATAAACAAATAATATAATAAACAAAAAATATATATAATAAACAAATAATAATGATATAGAAATCGTTGTAGCTTAAGTTTATGTATAAATTAAAACAATTAGTGTTTTATTAGTTTTATATAAAATTCATCATGTGTTCAATTTTATATAAAACTTTCCATAAATATAAAAAAACAATGTTAAAATACAAAAATGTGCATAAAATACTTACATCAATCCCATGAAATATAAAAACTCGAAGCCTCGATGGCGGACGAAACAGCAAACAACTGCAACAACCATACATGTATACGTTAGCAAATAAATACTAGGTTACTGGAAATTTTGTAAGATTTATACTTATAATATTGCAATACAGTTCAGTCAGTTCATCGTGGGTCAGTGGCGCAGTGTTTTTAACCGCCACGGTTTCGGATTCGATCTCTGTGACTGACTGTGTGGAAAACCTAAGCCCACGATCAGGCCGTCATTTATCGCACGTTGCGTATTACGAGTTAAATCATGTAATGACAGACAGCGGGTGTAATGTGAATAATATAATCAGTATAAAAATATAGTGACACTAAATCGAGTAAAGTCAGGCAGGTGAGTTTTACTTTTATAATAATTAGTTAATATAGCATAACGCTATTAACAGTTTGTTGACCATGTTAAGAATACCGTACTAAGTTTAAAGAACTGAAGCACGGCATAAAACATAAATATTGATCGATGGTCCACTAACTGAAAGCGAGTGCCTAGAAATATTAATTACTTTAGTAGCCTTCCGTAGAATATGTATTAAACATCATGGTGGAATGTATTTAGTTTTTTTTTAAAGTTGAGTTTTCAGTTTGTAATATTTAAAAAAAATAAAAATTCTGATATTCTAAAGAAAATATATATATATATATATATATATATATATATATACACATATGAAGCAAGTCAGACAAGAAGTTGCAAATACTTTTCTTTCGACATAAAAGTTTTGTAAATATCATAAGCTTATTCGAAATCTAGAGTAGCCTACAAAGTACATTGCAAAAGAATTGTTTGTAGAATAGATATGATGAGCGTTTTATAGTTCTCACTTCTTAAAAAACCAGACAAAAAACCCCTGTTTTTTCTAAAAAAAGTACCAATTTACATTGACAATAAACGAGAACAGCGACGCGATATCTCGAGTCTTTACTCTTTTAAATATAAAACAAGATATATTGTTAAATACTTTTTCTATATCAAAATTAAAAATAAAATTATAAATTAGGAAATAATATTTTTCTTCATCCAACAAGAACTTACAGTTGTAGAAATACTAGAACTACAAAAAACTGCTTAACCCAATTTTACTATAAACAAACTAACTTGTGGTAAAAAAACAAACGTCTCGTGAAAAACACTTGTCCCTATAATTTCGAATGCAAGTTTCCATATAAAGTTCGGAGCAAATCTCAACGTGCTCGAAGTTTACCAACAAACTTCAATTATTTTGACCTAACGGTAACGGTTTAAACAATGTTCTCTTTAATTTCACTTTAACTTGGGAGACGCTAATATGTTACCTGCACGAGGAGTTCAACTACGGTACAGCTCACATACGCTTTAGTTTATCAAGTACTTTATAGGTCCGTAATTATATACAGTATTATAGCGGCATATAACTAGTAAGATCGAAAATATCTATGTTACTTATAAATTTCCATTTCCTTTCCAAATTAATCCTCTTTCTTTTAACTGAAAGTATTTCAATATTTATGTCAAAAGATATCAGATAACTGATTTTAAAATGTCATTTGATTCGAAGACATTGATTTCTAACCTACAAAGCAGCGTTTGCGATTTTAAAAACCTCAAAACTAGAGATCAAATATAATACGATTATTTGTTTGTTATATCTAAGCAATTCTCTATTTATTCTTCGCATTCCTCTTTTCTTTTTCTGGCAAGACAGCAGTGGAATGAATGGATATGAGTAAATAAAAATTTCACAACGAAACGACCGCTTGAAAAATATAACCACATAGTCACCACAATAAGATTTGAACCAAATAAAATGACGTTGAATGACGTATCTGATTCAACGGCATCACGACAGGCGTTTTTATAAGCATAAATTAATAAAGTATACTACCTACAGTAGGCACTTACTACAATCTGCTTGAAACTTCAAGGCATAAGCTATAAAATCTTATATGCTCATAAATTTTACTGACGACATGACGCTGCCACCGAAATAAACTGTATCTTACTACCAAACATCAGAAGATTTGGCGTCTCAGAAAAATGTCACGAGAATGCCTTCGACTCTTGAATTACATGCCATTTTTTTTTCAATATTATATTCTAAACCAGTAAAAAGTAGGGAAAGGACATATAATACATATAATAAGCTTCATTACATTAAGTGTAATAAAAATGTACAAAAATCTCATTTTATCGTCGTTTCGTCGTTGGAGAGTGAGGAGCGTATTGTCCTAACTCCGGGTTCCCTCTGCCTACTCTGCTATGTATGGGATACAGCGAAACACGAAACTGAAACTTTACTACAGAAAAGTTCAATGACTGTAATAACTATAACATACTCTACACTTTTTTTTCAACTTCACGCTGTATCCCGCATACAGCAGGGTAGGCAGAGGGAACCTCGGTGTTAAGACAATCCGTTCCCCACTTTCTGCCGTATTCTGGAGGCATTGCGTGTTGAATGGAAGAACTCAACGCCGCGCTTTGCCTCGAGTGGGAATTGAACGCACAACCGTCGCGTTTACGGGCGACACCCTTGTGCCACTGCGCCACGACCGCCTCTACTACTCTAAACTTCAATTAACCAAACTTAGATCTTGATAAATTTAGCTAAATCAGAACAGTAACAGAGTTATTCCGACAAACTTATACTAGATACAAGTCGTCCCAGTTCTAGTCGTGGCCGGAGTCGGTGCCAAACGTCTTTGTAAACTTGATATGCAAGCCACTCTGACGCTTTCAACGTCGCTATTCAAACAACTAGTTTTCAATTAAACAATTTCTGAAGACGTCCCAAATTGAATATGATTTGCAAACAAAACTTCATTATAACGGCAAATATCACGCATTAAATATATTATCAGAAATTAATGTTTTTTTTTTAGCAAATTGATGACTTTTTAAAAAAGAATTTTTGAAAATCTCAAAATCTCATCTCAAAATTCCTAATAAATTGTATTTATATATCGAATAAACATAAAATAAAAGCAGTATACATTACGGAGACGTATGTTTACAAATGTTTTATTGTCAGTGGGATAGATAAAAAGCTAGATAAAAAAAATTTACAAAAAATCTTACAAAACATAATATGTTATGTAAATTTCACAAAAAAAAACGCCATTGACAACATTATAGTGATATTGGCAGACAAATGAACCTTGAATCGTACAGTTGTCGTACCTGTCCAATCTAATCGGCTATTTACCCCTGTAATTCTATACAACGTATTATAAAACGTGTATTCACGCTGTGTAATTCAGGGGTTAACATAACAATTTTATTTAAAAGCGTGTGATATATATATATATATATATATGTAATGTTTTTAATGGTATTTATATTATACTACTGTTAAAATTAAAATATATTTAATTAAAAACATTCACATAATAATAAAACGATACATAAGTAAATATTATTCAAAAATCATTTAACACGTCAAAAGTACTTGACACGAGTTGATATAGTTTGTTTAATGGAGTCCGACATCGAGCTCGAGCACAGACGAATCGATAATCTACTTCGGAATTCAATGTAAATATTTGGATGGAAAAATAAAATTTTAGAGGCACTCTCTAACACTTTCGGCGCGTTCAAACACAAATATTATAAAAATATGGTAGCATACTCGTTATGCATACTCTTATTTTAAATGTTAAACGGCAAAATAAAGCCATTAGAAACGCTTTCGTCATACTTTTTACAATATTAATAGCAGACTCAGGCGGCTTCGCCCGCTTGAATTAAATAATAAGAGTATAAAGATTTTTCCATACTAATTTCAACCCTTATTTCACCCCTTCAGGGCAAAAATTTTTCAAAATGCCTTCTCAATGGGTATCCACGTTATGAAAGTAAATATCTGTCCAAATTTCACTTATCTATCATTAGCGATCACGGCTGTGCGTGCGTCTTACCTCAGTCAGTGGGAACATCCTGATCCCCATCAGGTGTTCCCACTTACTACATTACATTCTCATCACAAAATCTATACATTTATATTAGCATTTGAAAGTTCTAACTCCATTTTATTGGTTGAATGCGTTATTCTTAGGAACAATTTGTATGAATTAAAGATATAGAGTAGGATAGTCAATTTAAAAATAGACTATACATTATAGATGACTTCGACAATGTCATGCCTTGTTCCATACAAGGTGACATTGTCGAAGTGATTAATACTCAACTGGCGCGCTCGATATGTCATAAACAAAGAAATGAACCATTCCTATCCGACTCCTGGAAGAGCCACATATAAAAAGATTGTAAAGATAATTCTTAAATAATGTGGACTTTCTTTTGCAGATTCCCAAGGGTGCCAAAGACGAACCGATAAATACAAACTATTAATATAACTGACATATAAACCAACCTCTACATTTAATATACATTTAGCAAAAAAAAAATCTACCCCTTTTCGAAGTTCATATTACAGTTCATAATAGCTTTATTATTATATCACCAAATATGTTGGGTCTAGATGAGTGCACGACAAGACTTCGCACTCAAACAACGATGATTAATACGTACCGGAACGGGCCCAATGAGAAGTAATCCGTTTCGCAAACCCACTGGGAAAATGCCTCTATTTTAATACACCATTCATCATATTCTCTAGGTTAAAGCTATTTTTGTTTATAAATAACTGGCCACTGTGCGTTGCTTTGTCTGGATAATCAAATAATTAATTGCTTACGAATAAGCTTTTGATAATGAGAAAACCGAACCGAATGGGGGGGACGTGTTACGGATGAAATAAAGTGGTAAATCTCATTGCTCTCCACTTTTACAATTGCAAGGGGTGGCGGAAACAACTGCCACGCTTTGTCCAACGACAATTGGCGCTCAGCTAGTTCAAAATTGTATGTCGGTATATCATATAAGTTACCTACGTAAGAATTTTAAGTACTTTTAATTTATCAAAGAACGTAAGTAAGTATAAAATCAATACCTTCAAAATACGTAACCTTCATCTAGCAAAAAGCATTGAAGTGTAGAAAATTTGATAGCATTAAGTGTAGCCAAAGATAAAGACAGAGTACATACTACTGGCATACATCTAACACATTAACTGGATTACTAAATGTGTTTGAGGATGCATAGTGGATGTAAGCTTTCTTTTAGATATATGTGCTTTGAAAGCGCCGACTCTAGAAAGAGCTTTATAATGCCAACTAGGTTAAAAAATAAAAAGAAATCACTAAACATCGGTAGATTCAGATAATATATTCAACTATCTCAACCTACCAATATATCATATATTCATTTTGAAAGTAAATGTCCGAGATGGTTCAAGTTGAAGCCAGTCGTGGCTCAGTCATCACCACCACCACCACCAGGGGGTGAGTCCGATTCCTTCTCGTGAAATGAAACATTTAATATTTTCGAAGGAAAGCGCGGCGTTGAATTCTGCCACTCAACACGCAATTCCTACAAAATTCGACGAAAAATGGAGAACAAAAGTATCTTAATGAGAATGAACTGACATAACTCAGGGAACCTTCCCTTTAATAAAATGCTCATAGCAACTGAAATCACCCGGAGAATCGTACGATATCGTAATACAATTTCACAAAAAAAAAAGAAGAGAAATCCAATAACAACATATTGAATTAACAAGAGCAAATACAAAAAAATAAACGGGACAAGATTTAAGGCTACGCTTGGAATTTAATTTTTTGTTGTGTGTTTTAAATAACCATTGTTTTAAAAAAAAACATGATAAATTGTATAAGTTGTGTTGTGTTGTGTTGTATATAGATACTACATTGAAGACTCTCTTTTAATCTCTCTTTCATTCATATTAATAAGTAAAATTCTTCTGTTACACCCTGCATATCAGACAGATACACAAAAGAAAAGAAATAGAATAGAAGATAGTTGCGGGCTCGACTATGATGTACCTAATAAATAGATGTTCAGATATGTAAAAAAAAAACTCTAAATTTCTAAGTATTATATGTAGATATTACCAGTCTGTCTTGATTTCGTTTCGAACTAATACTAAGTTTCAGAAGCCTACCTACCTACCTCCCTACTATTTATATTTTACTTAAAGTGATATTCCGAAGTAATTGATACATACCTGATACCTGCAATTATTTCCGATGCAGGCAATACACGCGTCGGCAGATACGTGATTAATATTGACGTTCGCCCGAGGTGAAAGTTTTCGTTAATTATTTTGATTACGGAAGGTGTTTTCGCTGAATACTTTGTATAAATGTTAAAAAATCCGTTATAAAATATTTTTCAGATTAAACTATCCAAGTAGGTGTATACATTGTATACTTTAGGACTTACATACGTTCTTTATATAAAAGGAAACTGTTTTTGTGTCTAGCAAATTGGACGAAAAGTGGGGAAGTGGGGATGTGCCTTATTATGTGGTTCCCTTGAGACTAGGTTCCCTATCCTATTAAATATCAAAAAGCGTTAATATGCAAAACATGCATGCATGCATTTTGAGGCTGGTCGTGGCGCAGTGGTACAAATTGTGCTGCACAATCGACTGGTTGCGGGTTCGATTCCCACTCGAGGAAAGAAAATATTTAATTATGTTTTCATTTCTTCGCTCTGGTGAAGTAAGCCGTGTGGTCCCGGCTTAGAATAGGATCACCCTGGTACTGTCGGTGTCGTAAGAGGCGACTAAAGTACGTGTGGTAGAATCACGTCGCCAGTAATGGCAACACGCATGGGCAGACTCGACCGGATTTAATACCACCCCCGGCATTTTAAACCGGCGTGAAGTAGTGGCCCTTGCCACTGCGTTTCGCATTAGGTAATGCCGGGCCCCGGTGCCCTTCATCTCCACCTTAAAGGCTGGCAACGCACCTGTGGCTCCTCTGGTGTTGCATGGGGTCGTGGGCGGCGGTGATCACTTACCATCAGGTGACCCAAACGCTCGTTTGCCTTGTCCTCTCCCATAAAAAAAAATGCATTATTTATTTTATTTACTTCCGAACAATTTTAATCTATAGCAAATATAAATATATTTTAGCTTCACAATGTACCCCGCACATAGCAGACCTCCTTTCGCCTTTGATATACTTCCGTTTCCCAATTAACGCCGAATTCTTGAGGCGTTGCGTGTTGAGTAACGGAACCCAAAGCCGCGCTTTGCCACGTTAACAAATGAAAATATTAATTATATCCTTTCACCGAGTCGGAATTTAACCCACCACCGTCGCGTTTACAGTGTCACGCTTGTGCATCTGCGCCACGATGACCTAAATTATGAAAAACCATTCGATATTTAATTAAATTGCACTTTCCTATTGATATGCTTAATATTATGAATAATTCATAATGGCAACCTAATAAAGCAGACGACGCAGACGCCGCTCTTTATTTCCTACGAAGGACAAACCTTTCATTATTGTCCACACGTGACAGAAATAAACACGTCGCTTTGTGTTCATCGAAGATATGAAAACACATGTTGATACATAATGTTAGAATATTAAGTATAATTATTTTCCTTTATTTATAATAAATTAGTAATTTGATAACTACCCGCATGAGGCCGTTGTGGCGCCGCGGCACAGCGAATGAAATGCGACGGAAGTGGGTTAGATTACCTTTGGAGATTTAGTTTAATTTCCTCGCTTGTAACAAGACAAAGCGCGGTGTTCAATTCGGCCACACGCAATGCGTGAAAAACAGAGTGTTTTCATACCAGATTCACTCTGTCCAGCTTACTATACGCTTGACGATACTAAATAGGTATTTGACACTATCGTGGTGCAGTTAAAGTTATGTCGTTTATTGTATATGAATATTGGCGTAAAGATTGTATTTCATGATTTCCGGATCGGTTCATAGAATTTTTGTTCTATAATCTGATTGAACAAAGTCCACAGATTTTCGCCACCTAATACAATATCGATTATCGATACTTTCCTTTCTCTACTTTTCGTCTAATATTAGATGTATTTCTGGTTGAGTGGCAGAACTCAGCTTTGTCTACTAAAGCAGGGATATTAAAATAATTTAATATTCCTAAGAGTGGACATGGAACCCACAATCATAGTATCGACTTTGACAATATTTAGATATAAGAATACAACCTAACGATATATAATCTACATATAATGATTACTTTGCATATTTTTAAATGAAAGCTCGGCCGGCGTCCGCTCGTTCGTTAAAGGGAGGAAATAATCAAAAACCACTGGTAGTAATCCCATTTGCTTCGTCACCGGCCATCTGGTCTGGTCACTACCCAACTGGGCGTTGAACTCACGCGAATCGATTGCAGTACACGCAATACTTGCACTTTGTTAGGGTTCCGTACCCAAGGATACCTAACCCTGCCTAAGCTTGTCTGTTTTAATTTTATAATTTAAAAAAATCGGCGTTTGTAAGTGTATAAAATGTTATATGTTTTTTGAGACTAGAGTAGTAACCAAATAATATCCTAAGTATAGATAATATAAATCGTAATAATGACAAATGAATTATTTTATAATATATAGAACCTACAGCATACAACCTCGACTCGCATTCTGTCTCTTTCAACTTTAACCCGCATTTACCTGCATCGGTGAACACGCTTCATATTGCATGTCAGTTAAAAAAAAAAAAAAAAAGTTTATTCTCACAACTACCGGTTTCGGATTGTATTCACGTGCACAGCTTGGATGGACAGCGGAAGTCTCAGCTTCGATTTCCTTAGCAAATTAATAAATAATAGGCTTTTTTTAGCCCAAGCTGCTTAAGCAGGCAGACAAAAGGAATCTTAGTGTTAAGACACTCTGTTCCTCGCTTTGAGCCCAATAAACTATTAAGAAAATTGGAAATTCTAAAAGTACAAAGATTTATGTGTTAGGTATCTATTAAAGCAAAATAAAGTTTCGCCACTAAACCCATAGGAAACTAGGTATCCTCTGCCTAAATCGATCTATCGATATATGCAGAAAAAAAGCAGCGTAAAGCCAAAATATATATAAAGGCGATGCGATTTGAACCCACAACCAAGATATTACGACCTACCTACATAAAACTTATCTACATACACATCTCTACAACACGCCGAAACAGGCCACAAATATAAAAGCTAAAACCTTTTTAAAAGCACCGTACCTAGTTAAAAAGTTCTCAACGCGAACAAGGCATCTATGTATTGCCGAGATAACGCCTCGTGAATTTTAACATCGAGAGAAAAACACTGTCTCAGGGTTGAATCATATTATTCGGTTAACTTTTACGACGGGTTTATTTTACGTTATTTATCGTTTACACTGCGGCCACCTGCCGCCCATATTTCTTAGACATTACTTTAAACCTTATTCGACTTATTTAGAAAGGCTACGAATAAAATCTTTTGGCATAAATTTAGATAATGTCCGCTTTGCTGCGTCTTAGAGGTTTGCGTAATTACAATTTTAGATTGATAGACCGTTCGCTTCGCTCGGATGGTTGGTTATCGGTAAAATCTTAAGATTTAATTTGCAATAAAAATAGCTGCTTCAGCTAAAATTATTTTTATTTTTTTATATTCCCAAGTCGTTTTTAGTCAAAGAGCAGAATAACGGTACAATTCTGACATAAGACTTTTCATCCGAATTTCATTCGTCAATCGCTATAAGCTATGTATATTCCCTTACCATCTCAATCTTCGTTTCTTGAAGTGTTTAAAATAACAGCAATATTATAATATACAACTTAGATTTCTTTACTTATGTACTATCCACCGATCCATCATCAGGTCTCTGAAAATGGACCCGATAAGATCACGTTCAGATCACGCGACGAGTTACATTAAATTTAACTTTTTAATTACGCAAAAAATGTATTGAACCGGTTTTTACTAAGAAGATCGGATAATTACTTTAAAAGAACAAATACATTTTTATAATACTTTTTATCACCCTCACGCTGTATCCCGCGCACAGCACGGTAGACAGAGGGAGCTAAATGTTGAGTGGCGAAACTCAACACCGGGCCTTTTCCTTGGTGCTGGAGAGAAGAAAGTAACATATTCCTCGAGTGGGGTTCGAACCCACAACCTTCGCGTTATAGTCGTTATATAATCGTTGCATATTTTGTATTTAATGAAATATAAAATAACAATGATATGTACGATAATAATATTATAAATGTCAGCAGACTTTATAATTTATGCTAACAGTTTCATTTAGGTGCATTGTCCGGAAAACATAAAAGCTTTTAGCGTCGCTTGTGTCGCCCTCAACGCAGATAGACGGTACTTTCTGCCATTTAAACCATTCATCGAATTCTTTGCCGCGGAGTCATAAAAAAAAATATGATTTAGATAAAAAAATATATTAAGTAATTGATATTAAACGTCGGACGATCGTGGGTTCCAATCCCACTCAGAGGAATTAATTATTTCTATCTCACACGGTAAGAAGGAAAAGCGCGGCTTTACCCGTCGCTTAACACACAGTCTCGAAAATTGGTTTCAGCGTGGGGAACGACGTGTTCCCTCTGCCGATTCCATTCTATTGTTTGTTGATTTGTCTAATATCACTACTCTATTTCCGATTTAAACTCATATCTAAAACCACCATAATAATACATACGAGTATTACTGCAGACGGAACAGTGTCTTGACACTACGTTCTATTTGCCCCTGCTTCCGAAAAACAATAAATGCAACACATATATTATTCAATTCATAATTATAACCTAAAAAATGACCGACTGAAACAAAAGGGCGCGTGCTCGGACTCGCCCGAACTCACTCTGCGGGTTAAGAGCTGTTTTCACTTAGCACGCGTCAAATGACTATTAATCTTGGAGATGTTACCCAAAACAATTTATTACTGACACTGGAACGTTAACCGCCGCCTCGGCAAATTGGATAGTATAGAATACAATACATATTTGGCATTAAAATACAGTATTTATAATATTACTGTACAAATTTGTTAGGAGAGAACGAATTAATGTTTTTGCATTTAATTTAATTTTTAATCCAAATTAATAAATTATATAAATTAACATTAACTATTTTAAAATATTACTAAATATTATCAGATCTTTTGGTGACCAGGCAAGTAGATTAGATTAGAGTAGATTCGGTGGAAAGTAGATAACAAAAATGTCTGAACGGAGTGTCTTAACACTAGGTACCTCTATTATTAGTTCCACACAGATCGCCAAATACCACAGTCCCAGCAAACCTATTTAATATAATCACTGTTACATAATATGGAATTTCTTTCAAGCGCTAAATCGCCTTATAAAACCGCCTTACTTCACACACCCAATAGACACCTACAAACCATTTCTGGCGAATCATGTATGCACAATTAAAGTTTAGCGAGGAAAGTTGGCGAGACCCCGCTCAGTAACACACCGACGGGTAACCGTCATGAACACGATATTAGTTCAGTTGCCAATCAACGATAAAAGCTGGAACAAAAGTTTTACGAGCAAATTTTCCGTCATTTTTCACAAAGTTGGACATTATTAATTTACCTCGGATTTTGTATGGCGCGAGTAGTTGATCAGTTTGTTAAAAAATAAATCCGTTTAAAAAATGGTTTAATGAGTAACGAATTCTGAAAGCCAATCACAAATAGTAATAACTTCATTTGAGTTTAGTAATTCAGTAAACCAATATCTTTTATTAGCATTATATATCGCTATTTATTTAACTTTTTTCAGTTTCACGGTGTATCCCGCAATTAGCAGGGTAGGCAGACCGAGTTAAGTGTTAAGACATTCGGTTCTCCATTGTTCGGTGAAGTTTCGAGACATTACGTGTTGAGTGTCGGAACTCAAAGCCTTGCTTTGTTCGTTAACTTTTTTTTGTGAATAGAACCTACCAAAAAGAAATAAATCAAAAAAACAAAATTAAATATCCAATTATATCTTTTAAAAAAAGCTCCAAAACGTTTAGTCAAACAATCTTCCAGACCATAGAGTTCGAATTAGCTTCACTTTGTATATTATTATGTAAAAGAAAGTCGGAAGGGGGAATGTTCGCTTCATTTACAAAATAAGCTCTACAAACAAACGAAATTGTAAAACTCTTTAATGAGTTGACTTATTTATATAATTTTTTTGTGCTGTGTAATCTGCATTAGGTATAATAAAAACACATTAGCGGCTATGGTGCAGTGGGAAGGTGCCTGGCCTGTAAGCACCACGGCCCTGAGTTCGAATTTCAATCGACGAGTGAATAATTCTCATTTGTCGCTCTACTTTGGCAAGAAAACTCAGCGTTGAGTCACGTAATGTTTCGAATATTAGGGGGAAAATGAAGGAAGGAAATGTATTAACTATAAGTTCCCAAACAATTAAAAAGAAAATTTACATAGCTTCAATACATTTCTAACCAATCCTGATTCTACAATCCATAGGAAATTGCTGTCAAAATCTCATCATACATACTTATAGGATCACTTTTATTTTAATCTGATATTAATTTCAGATATTTAGGTGAACAGTTATTTGGAGCACAGCAATTAAGCTTCTAATACAAAGCCGTCAAAAGATATGTATCGCTTTTGCTTCATTTTGTATGAAATTCACCGCGCAAACAAAACCTATAATATACTGCCTGTTAATATACCTACAGTTATGAACGACGAAGTAAGATCGTACAATATAAATAAAGAAAAATATACGAGGATTACAAATTTATTATTTTATTTGACACTAAATAAATCTTGTTAACTTATTCGCCGCATCATCAAAACCTCAGTTATTTTCCAAGCACAATCCTGAAATTAGTACGGAACCTTCTGTGAGCGAGTCCGACTCGCGTGTGATCGGTTTTTTTGTTAAAAACACCTAAATAAACATTTGTATATTTTAAGCGGGCATAGCCGCACGGACCCGCTAGTAATTTAATATAACGCCGCACGTCAGATGAGCTCTGCAGGCCGGCTGAAGCATAATTACATAGCGTCCGTGGGAAGAAACAATTTCCTAGTGTAGGCCGGTTTTCCTTTTGCAAGAAAACTGTTAACTAGCTTTTATAAATGTTATAACAGTGTTTAACGAAACTTTTAGTTTAGTGGCTTTAGTGTTCTAAAAGTGTTTTTTAATTCTTGCAAATTCAGTGGGATTTGCTTTAAAAAATTGTATATTTAATTACATATATAAAAATATGCGAATTTTATATCAAACTGTTTCATTTAATTTTTTTTTACTAGCTCTACAAAAAAAAAACAAAACAAAACACAGAACCGTAAAATTAAAATTAGTTTAACTTTTTTTAGATTTGCTTTCATTCAAACAAACATTGCAAGAAAGCAAATATAATTTTTCCATAATAACCACAGCAAGGAAATATAATGAGAAAATTAAAGATACGGCCGTAACAAAGTTGTAAGTGCCGAAGGAAAGGAATGGAAGGGGGGGGGGGGGTGGACCCGGAATAATGGCTTATTCAAATTTAAAAGAAACCGCACCTTGGAAACAATCTCGCCGCACCTGCCGCAGATATAAAATTTAAAGTATTTCATTACAAATTGCGAATTCAAGTAAAAAATATTAATTCAAAACGAACAATGATGCATTCAAACGGGTTTCCTTGTAACCAGTCATGCCGGTGTCTAATATTTACCACAAAATTGGTAAATCATTAAATAAATTTAATACTATAATAGCGCGATAAGGTTTTTGTGTGTTTAACATTATATTGGTTTATTTTTTTCATACTTGAAAAGTCAGCTAAAAAGTTTAAACAAGTTAGCTAACTATTTACTTACTTTTGTAGTGTCTGTAACCATGCTGCTCGTATTAAAAAGCCTTATTTCGCATATTTTATATTTTCTATTATTACACATATTCTTCGATTTACGTTTTCTAGTTCTTTGTCAATGACCTACGTCTTTTGCTAACTCTTTTTATAACAACAAGGGTGTTCTTATCAAAATTCCTCCAGAATTCAGCTGAAAATGAAAAACAGCTTTGCCTACCACCCATATGTATGGCATACAATGTGAAACAAAAAATTATCATTCGACGATCAATGACCACTTCTTGTAATAGCTACAGTCGACGTGTTATATTCAAATAAAAGTACCCATTTCACTTTTACTAATATAACAATATATAAAACGAAATATTTGTCGAATTGTCGTTAGAAATTTTAAAAAAATATATGAAACATCACAATAGACGCGAATTCAAAAGCGATCGCGCATTAATATCGCAGAACGCTTTTTTCCCATCAAATTAGCAATAATTTACGCATCTCTAATGCTTTACGTCATTAGGGTGCTATTAATCAAGAAACGAGAAATGGAAATTCAAAAAATAAGTATTTTTATGGGCGATAACTGCCTTTAACGTTTATAGAATACACCTTTTTCTGTGTAATTCAAATTATTCAAAGATATCATTGAACGAGGAAGTTGTTGAGTGTGATTGGTGACAATCTGGTGACGAGGAAAAGTGTAGAGTTGAGTCGAGCATAAATTCGGCGGAAGGTGGGGAACAGAATGACATAACACTATGTTCCCTCTGCCTACCCGGCTGTGCGCAGGATACAGTGTGAAGTTGATTTATTTACTTTATGATTGATTACAAGTAAGTCAGTTTAGTCTGAAGCATTGTACTATGAATTTTTCTCAATATAATTCTAACTACAAAAATATTTTCAAAACTGTAATAATTTTTATTAACAAATATTTATTTCAAAACCCATGTTTAAACCCATAAATAAAACACTGTATATATTCAGTGTTTTATTTATATTCAGTATTCAGTATAGTATTACATCTTAAAATTGATTTACATCTTAGAATTGATGATTGATTGGATGATTCTTTTTATTTAAATGTACTTATACAAATTGTCCAGAAATACTGTGGTAATAATTAATTTTATTATACTTTGTTGCTACAAAGGATCATGTCCTATTTTGTGTTAGTAGAGGAGCTCGGACAGTGTGCTTCCAATGGGAATCAGGGTCCTTTAAATCTACACTTATGTTGCGTGTCCAATGCCACTGTTTCACTCACATTGAGTTTCACCATTTATAACATAATGCTTTGAGAAGTCAGCAGTGGTGAATGAAGTGTGTAATCACTATGTTCCAAAACTCTCTCCATCTACCCTTGCTATTTGTACAATACTGATTGAAGCTAATATAAATGATTAAACTATTGCTGGAGTGGAGATTAATTCCAAAACCATTGTGATTACAGTTAAATACTGTCCCACTGTGCCACAGTAGCCTCAAAGAGGAAAGAAACATAATTATTATGTTTAAAGCAAATATTTTACTTAAAGCAGATGTTAAAAAGCTTCTTTAACTTATAATTCCAATTAGAATAACATATTAAGTAAAAATATTAATATTTTTTTATTTAACAATGAATTAACAGCAAACCATACAAATAAATAATAATTTATTATAATGGAAGCAAAAGTTTTAAAATACAAATTTACTTACAATAGGAAGTTCTTAAGTTAAACCTTCATTAATATTTTAAATTAAAATTATTATTTTTGTAGTAATATATATAATAAATAAGTAATTGTACAACAATATTCACTTGTCCATTCTCATATGTGCATTCCATAATTAGACCTAATTAAGATTATTACTTATTAGATTCAAAGTAGGATATTTCTTATTCTTAAATAAAGTACTTTTCAGTAAAAAAAAATAAAGTGCATGGTAGAATAATTGAATACTTAATAGAATTTATACTTTGTTTTATTCAATAATTAAAATTAACATATACATGCCATGCTTGTCCTCTCCCATAAAAAAAAATATACATATATGTGCAATTTTTTCTTAGTATTTTATTGTAACGTTTTTGCAAATAATTAAATGTATATAATATTAAATTAAATCGGCTACCATGGCTATATAATCGCCATAGTAGCCGATGGAAGTTCCAGGGTGAAAGTTGTTAATAACATTACCTAATAACCTATGAACTATAATAATTAATAAAGATTTGGTTCAAATACAATACAAGATTGAAATACAAGAGAACTCTTAAACTGATGTTCTTTTTTAATCTACAAAACTCCTTAAAATTATTGTCATGAAAGTTTTCCTATATCTTTTATATACAACGTATAGTGAATGACCCAATTTCACTCGTACATTAAAATTCACGATATTAATAATACGGTAAGAAAAAGAAAGAATTACATTTAATTGATAACTTTTATGAAATAAATGACCAATAAAACAATATTTTGTAATATCGATCGGCTGTTAGTCCCAGTCTGCGCTAAAATATAGTACTAGAACTTACATCAAAAGCTTGAAAGTTATATCACACACGAACTTTTGAAGCACTGCCTTAGATATAAATGTTTACATAATTATTTAAAAAGCACAAATCACTATTATTTCGAAGCTTAAGTTCTTATTTTCGTCGAACGCAAAACACAGAAATAATCACGAACAAAAAACAGCTACAATAGCGCCACCGATTTTTGAAAGTAAATATGTTGACAGTCGGGCGCTTGTTGCCATATATAAAGTAAATAGAATAACTTAAATTAAATTGTAAATTTTAAGCAAATAACCTTTTTGGGGAAATGTTTCAACCTATGTATTAATTAAGTTTCAGTTATGTTTATATCAATGCTTTACATAACTTTTAATTAAATCGCAAGAATTTATTGTCTTTAAATGGCCTATCCACTTTAATTAAATATTTTACATATTAGCAGAGCACCTATTTGTAGCTTTAGTAGTAATATAGTAATTTAATATGTAACGGTGCACTAATTACTTTATTATTTATGTAATACACTATCGTTTTTTCCTTATGCATGACATCTATATTTTTTCTTGATTTTAGCTAGTTTCTTACTCCTGCACATTAGGTGGTTCGAGATTAACTGATTGTAATCCTTATTTTTTATAGTTTAGTTGCTCTGTTATATTTCCATGGACAACATAAAATATATATTTCTCATTGCACAAATAGCTGATTTTTTAAGTTTAGATCTGACGTTTTTGATATTTGTGTCATTAAAATACTCTTACTTATGCGCTATTCCATTATTTCCTATAGTGTAGCTAGTCTGTTACAGTACAATATACACGCCAATAGCAGCACAACCTGTCTTTTGGTGGTGGCTTTTGGAACATGGTTTAAAAATTGTATTTTCAAACCAAACTACTTCCAGTAAACATTAAAATATAAAAATATGATGAATGATTTATTTATATTTAAATCCGTCCAGCCGATACCGAGTAGTGTGCCACATGAACAGTATCTTTTTCTATTTAAAATTAATGATACATACTCATATTATTACATGTATAGCATAGTTATCATTTTATATAAGTCTGTGATCATAAAAATAAAACTATTGCAATTGATTGTATCCATATTTTAATTAGATTTACCTTTTACAATATAAAATATTTTTTGGCGTGAAATAAATCAATCATTTTATATTTTCTTATATACTATTATAAAAAATGCATTGCCACAATTTAAGCCTTTTATAAATTACAGTTAATTTACAAAAATATATTAATAGTTATTTTTATAATAAGAAAAAGTATATAATAAGACTTATATTCTAAGGCCATTATTTAATTCCATTAAATTCGACACATGCAAAATTAGCTTCACTTATCTAATGAGTATAAATAAAAATATTGTTAATATATTTATATAAAGTATATTATATATTTTATTATAACTTTTTTTAAACATATTAAAAATAATATGTTTATTAGAAAAATTAGTTGTTACTTTTTAATTAATTATACATATATTTTTTTCTGCTGTATATTAACAATATAACATTTCATATAATCTAATCACAGAATTAGCAGGTAAAATCATTTGTACTATAATTCAATACGTTAATACTCTATTTACTTACTATAGGTAATACCACAATCTTTTATAAAAATATTTAATTTATTTTTATGAATATTTATTTCTCGAATATTTCTCTAAGCATTAAAACATTTAAGACGCTATTTAAACAGCCATTAAAAAGCCTTATGTTCAATCCATCAATAACGCCGATACCTTCCATCAATAACGCCGCTTAATTCATTCCTGACTAATTCACATATAGTATTACTTGAAAAAATTGTATAAAGTTAAATAATTATTAAGAAAAAATTTTCAAAAAAAATTTCGACATATCGTGAATGATAAACCTGCTAAATCCGTTTTTGTCGTTACAAGGTGTAAATAATGATACCTTCATTTTATTTTATATAGTAGAAAATACAAACGAATTTTCGAAATTATAAAAATATGATACTCACAGTTTAAAATTATTTTTTACTCCCGAGAATTTGCTTAATAGGCTGTTAGCAGGTTCACACTCTATGCCGCTGATATTAAACTTTATTATCTACAAAACACTACAATATGAAATCAAGCAATATCTACACCCGTATCAAGAAAATCCCTTATCTGCACTATAGAGTTTCTTGGTAGTAAACGCAAGAGGCGGCTCAGCAATAACAAATGTTTGGGTATAGAGGATTCTACTATATTACGAAGAACAATATTTATAATGTATTGGGCCGCATCGGATGGAGTCACTGTGCTGAAGTAACCGGGAATGCTGGAAATGAAATAAAGATATTTATTAATTTATGTAGATTGTATTTCTTAAGTATATAAACATCACCACTACAACTTATTGTTCTGTTACAGCCAAATTGTACAAAATCACTACATAAATTGAAATTTATGTGTTTTTTTTTTTAATTTCGTGAAAAAGGATTATTACTGCAAGCAATATTTTTTGAATAATATTATTAAAGCTGTTAATATTTTGTAACTAAATCATGCAAATATAATATACATATATTTTATTTTATTCTTTCTAATTATTTCATGCTTCTTGAATTAAAATTTTAACTATTTTCTTCTATAAATAAGTACATGCTATAACTTATATTTATAGACAGTAAACTACAACTAAAACAAAAACATAAAAACATTTTTTTATAATATGATAACTACTTGTGAATATCATTAACAATACATCTAAAACAAAATACGATGTTACATCCCCAGAGCTAATAATAATACTAATAGTATATAACAATTATAAATTATTACCATAACCATTAAGATAAATAATAACAGTATAAACCATGAATATTAACAGTATGGTATTCAACAATACCTTTCTGTTTGATTAAATTGACTTTTATCCTTGGAATAAAATCTGGAACTATAAGATATTTTTAAACTAAATATATTATATAGTAATAAATTGAAGCAATGGATCTATAAATACCTATCATATTTTCAATTTAATATAAGTCTAGTAATCTTATACACACTAGTTAGCTGCCAAAGCCATATGATATCAAAATATTTCATAATATTTAAACTTTTATCAAATTATTGCATATTTACATCATATGTTTCATCCTACTTTGTTGTACTCATGTTTATTAAGTTGTAAATGTTACTATATTTATGATACACTAATATATTGGACCTACTGATATAATAAACACAAATTATTTTTTATATTTATAATATTAAGGTTTGGCTGATATATTCAAGCAAGGAAACAAAATTAATGTGCAATGTGAAGTAAGCAAGGAAAATATAAACTTATTCCCAGTAGGATGAATGAATTAACACATAAATATAATTCCAAACTAGTATTATAGATATAAATCACAAGTACCCTATAAAATTCCTACAAAATTGTTGCTATTAAACTTGGAAAAACTAATTTTTGTAAATAAATTATATATTGAAAAATGTATATATTGGTATATAAAATCATATATATACTTACGTCAATCTAAACTCAGGGCTTTGTTCCATAATGAATGGGTACACATGTATCAAGCTAACATGCACTCCATTTACTTTATTAACTCTCAAATCTTCCAATAACGAAGCAGCCAGACCTTGAACACCAAACTGTGCCGATGTGAGAGCCATGGGTTCTTTTAGTTGACTTAATCCTGCCATTGAACTTAGTGCTACAATATGTCCATGATTCCTTTTTTTCATTTCAGGCAGGAAATTGTTTATAAGCTAAAAATATATTCGTAATATTTTTTAATTAATATTTTTTTTTATCTTTATATCTCAGGGCCTGTCTGTCTATGTCTTTGAATAAAATTTACTTTAGATTTCATTAAAATATTCTATTAAGTGTTTTAAATAAACAAATATTATAGTATCGCAAATTGTTATATGGAACAAATTAATATCCTCAAAAGTATAATACATGAAATCACTGATTTCTACAGTGCACTACTACAGCATTCCATTCTTAAGGAATTAAATCATTTTATTTTCTGCTCTAGTAAGAAAAGCGTGACATTGAGTTCCACCACTTGGCTAAAGAAATGATAACTATAAAAATCAATTAATAGTCTAGTATAAAATAGGAGGCAGTTGTGATCTACTGGCACAAATTGGAAACACAATAGTTGTGGATCAGCTTTCTACTCGGTGTGATGAAATATTTAATATTTTCAATTCCAGCATACAGCACATGGTGTCTCAAAAATTTTGCATAAAGCGTCTTAATACTAGGTTCCCTATGAAAATCCTTCTTCATGAGAGACCCAGCATGACAAAAAAAGTTTAATCATCATCTTACCCAAATGAAACCAGTTAAAGTAACATCAAAAGTGGCCCAAATATTTTCTATACGTTGCTCCATAACAGTCCTAGCACTCGGGATACCGCAGCAGTAAAATAACATAGTAACAACATGTTCATCTGTCTTTATTTGTTCCAACATATTATCTATGTGCTCTTTCTTCGTAACATCACATGTATACGAATGTGCTGTGCCTTTTTTCTTATTAATAAGAGCTACTGTTCTAGCATTGTTGTTTCCATTGCTATCTACACATAATATTTTTGCACCTCTTGCTGCCATTTGTATAGCTATGTCCTTTCCAACACCCTTTCCTGTACCAACCACCTGGAATATTTATACAAAACATATTAATTAATTAATATAGAAATAATAAATTACCATACATTAATTTCAAGAACAAATTAAGCAGGACAAAAGGTTAAGAGTTAATTACTATACAATAAAAAGTATCCAATAGAACTGGAACAGGTATAATAACAATATTTGTACATTCAACTTAAAGATTGCAGTCTACGTAAAACTATCATCTGTTAGTAAGATGGGCCCAATATCTAGATGGTAAATCCATTTTTTAGCCAATTTTTCTTATGTGATGAACTACTTACCATTACAACTTCTCTTTCCACAGATTTTACTGGAAGTGACTTAAAATATCGAAGCATGTGGCGTATTGTAGCAAAAGTGACAACTAAAGCTACCCACAATATATCCACTATAAAAACACCATAAGAGTATAATGCTATCAACATTGCGATTGGGATCATAGGATTTAGAACACTTATTAATGTAGATCTTCTTGCAGGCTAAAAAGTAAATGTAATTTAATAATCTAAGTATAAAAAAAAATGTTTTCTACTATCTACACTATTTTAAAAATATTACTCACCTCACTCATCGTGTATTAGTTGTTATAGTAATATTAATATACAAAACGAAATTGAAAATTTAATAAATATTCGGTTATTTATATATAAATGACGCTAATACTTTTAATGTCGGTTACTGAACGAAAACTTTCTGTTTACTTTTAGTGTATGTTCCTCTTTTAGCGTTATTAGCAAAGCTTAGGAAAGATACAAAAGCAGCCAACGGAAACTGCAATGCGCATATAATTATTATTTAAATAGACAGTCGAACCGTCCTAGACCAATATTATCCACTTATTTTTTTAATTATTTTGATAAGATATCTAATATGTTACAATAGTTCTATCCAATTAACTATTAAATTTAAATATTGCACATCGCTCAAAGCAACCGACAGTAATATTTGAAATTGACACAATGTGATGTACTACAGATGATTTTGACAATTAATAACTACTTTTTACTCCTATGCCAAGTTTCAATTTCTAAACATGCATTTTCCTACTGTGTCATGTTATCTCTTTTTTACCATTCAACCTCCTTTGTGTCTTCCACACAACGTAAAATTTCACATTTGCGAATTGATATGTGTTCAACCGGCACGTTCAGAACACCATAATAAAAGAACTATTCAATTTCTTAATTCTATTTACAATTACATTTACGATACTCAATTGGTATTAAATAATAAAAAGAGTAAATAAATGTATTTTTATGAGTTTCTTAAATTGTACGAAGTTTTCCAAGAATTAAGCATTCCTGTAGTATTTAAATTTTATCTGGTATGATTTGAATTTTAATCTTTGAGTGTATTGACATTGACAACCAAGATAGAGTATTATAATATATATTTTGTTTGTGATTGTGTTGATACAAAAAATAAAGACTAACGTCGTTATTATTATATTATATCGGCTATTTCGGGTCAATAAAAGAAAAAGAAATAACTTAAATTGAAAGCTATAAAAGACCTCTGTAAGAAAACAAGCAACAAAATGGCTTTTGTTTACCAAGGAGATGCAGATTTAGAAGTGAAAGCAAAAAAGTGTACGAACTTCTTAATTGAAAAGTTTTTCGTTTAAATATTTTATATTGAACTTATACTATATTTGCAGCTGCTGAGCGTATATCAGAAAATATGCACATAGTGGCAAATGAACCGTCATTAGCTTTGTATAGATTGCAAGAACATGTTAGAAAGGCGCTCCCTCCGATGGTGGAGAGAAGAATAGAAGTCACCAAGCTACAGCATGAGTTACAAGGCAGGTGTTATGATGTGGAATATGCCCTAAGGTTGGTTAGATATTCAACTTAGATTCTCACAAATGTAGATCCTGTACCTTGTGTCAATATACTTTATCCTCCACCTTTTGGTCAAATTTGACACTGCAGTGGGTGGAATCAATACCATACCTTGTCTGCCAGAGCGAGAAAAGGATAACAATTCATTACTCTGAGTGGTGATTAACCCCACAATGTCAAATCCCACTACACCATGATGACCTAAAGAATAATTTTTATTCTTTTCAATTTGTATCTATTCATACCTCTTACCTCCTCTTATTTTATAGTGTTGAAATAAAATTGCACAATACCATGAGACCGTCGTGGTGCAGTGGCACAAGGGTGTGTACTGTAATGCAATGGTTGTTGGTTCGATCCCCACTCAAGGAAGTGAAATATTTATTTACGTCTATATTTCCATTTCTTCGCTCTGGTGTTGAGGCAAAGGGTGGTGTTGAGTTCTTCCACTCAACACACAATACCTCTAGAAATCGGCAGAAAGTGGGGAATGGAGTGTCTTAACACTAGGCTACCTTTAGCTACCCTGCAGTGTTCGGGATACAGAGTGAAGCACATTTTTTTTCTATTTTCATCCAATAGACTGCCTTTCTTATATGAGAATGTGCTTTGAACAATACCCACCTATACTTCTTTAAATCCAATAATATCAAAAATATATATTGATCTAAAGTTTATTAATATATAATATTTTCCAAATCATGTTTTATGCTCGTTTACCTTCCAAAACATTAAATAACCATACTCATATAACAGTAAAGCTGCTGCTGCTGCTGTTATATTACTTATTATTATACAAAAAAAAATACAAATGTGCCCTGTCTAAGAAAATGTATACTTACAATATTTTAATATATATTTCCAGTGCTGTAAAATCAATGGATGGTGCCGCAACAAGTTTCAAGAATATACAAGAAATGTTGAAACAATCTTTATTTCTAAAACAACAGTTAAAATATGAAGAGGCTAGACGTAATAAAAAAGATACAAATTCTGTTTACAAGCGTCTCTCTGCTCATATTGTATTGGACCTTCCAGATCTTTCCGAATTTTCCATGATAAGAGAAACTACTAATAGATTAGAGAATATTATAACTCATGCAAGAGGTTCTAACAATGAATTGCATAGATCTCATACCACATTACATTGATTATTTATTTCAGTTAATTTTTATATTTTGCAGTAGTGTGTTCAGAAGGAACCTAGTGTTTATGACACTGTGTTTCTTCATACACTTCTCTATTTATGAGATATAATGTGTTGAGGACTGGAACTTAACGTTCACTCTGCCTTGTAACCAGAATGAAGCAATGAAAATAATTTGTTCCAATAATAAGAATTCTATCCACAATTGTAAGTAATTTATTATAGCTTAGGGATTTAAGGGAAGTTCTAAAAGATAGATAGATAGATAACTTCTAAAATTATTCCTAAAACGAATAGAAAATATGGAAAAAAAATAAACTTTATATTTTACGAAACTTAATTATAACTTTAGGCATGCCAAAGTAACCATCATACATAAATAAATTTGGTTGTTGGGTGTATGTATAGATAAACTTTCATATTTTCTAAAATAACATTAGTCTTGCTTTCTGGGGCTCTCCTGCTATTAAGGTTAAGGAAATGTGTTTATTTTGATAATAAAATCATTCTATTGTTCACCATGACAGAAAGAGATCTGTCAAACTGTTGATAGTCTGCTTTCAATAGGTTGTAATTTATGTATATTAGCTTTTGCTTATAGCTTATGTAAATGAAATTTTAAAAAAGTACTTATATCGTCATAATATGAATTATTAAAAGTAATACCAGCACATTCAACACTTGTGCTTGTTATAGGGAAAATATTGCTTTGGGCTTATTAATCTTTAGATTAATTGTATAATGGTATTATATTTCGAAAGGCTTAAGATGAGCTTTGCATTTGTTAAAATAAAATTTATTATTATAAAATTTTATATTATAAAAACGTGACATGGGTACCTTCAAAAGCGCGTCTATCTCACAAAGCTCAGCTCAGATCTCGCGGACTCTATTCATTCAAAGACTCTGGTCAAGAATATTAAAAAAAGCTTATTTAAGTCAAAATGGCAGTCTTAATTCTTAATTACCTATGCTTAATTATTGCTTAAAATAAAAAGGTAGCAGACTGTATTACATTCTTTAGGCACTGGCACTTACAAATTTTATAGAATATATTGTAAATACCATCTATGAGCAATTTAATTTGTATGAGTTTATTTCAACTTTCCGCCCGACTATTGGTAGATATTCTTAGTCCTTAATGGACCCGCTCCGATCACAGTGGAATCCGGGCCTAGTTGTGCGTAGATGGTATTTCCAATGAGGTTACTATGAATATAATAATAAATTTTCGCTTAACTTTGGAAAGATATGGGATTGGGTATAAGAACAACTTTTAATATAATAATATTTATTTCGGAATAGAGTATCGGGTTTTTTATGTGTGCAAATTCGTCCAGTACTTGGTATTAGCTATAAAAATCATGCTTATAATAAAATGCTTTATAAAATAAACCATTTCTCACTTACTAATCGCTTTTCATTATATCACTAACGCTCACATTTTTATATGTTTTTAGATGAAAATTTAAAGGCTTCTCTAAAATAACAAAATTGTCTATGCCTACTAATAAAAAATAGAAACCTAACTTGTTTTTTTCAAGATCGTATACAGGTTTATATATTTTTCTATTTGTTTTTCTTTCAAATTAGATACAACTAATATTTTCAGCATATCAAAAAGAATATTGTAGAGAAAAAGGCTTTAACTATATAAGACATTCTCTAGATAATCTTAAATGTATGAGATGAGATGAATATAATATGTAGATATTTTATTTTATCTGTTAAAAATAACAGACCACGGCAATTCCTTTAACTCTGTCATATTAAACTTCTTTTCGAAGGGCAGCAAACTATTCAACTTTTCTTGTCGGGGTACAATTTTGGGTTTATGAGGAAAAAGATATTGGTAGCACCGAGTCTTGTCTTCTTCGACAAATTCAGAAGTTTCGTGACTCAAAATGCTATTGTAAATATAGTCGATTGGTATCGCCGACACGATGTATGAGTAAATCTGTCTATTTTCCATTTGAAGTTTCTCCATTTTGGCAAAAATGGCCGCCCAGCTTAGGTCTGGATCCAAAATTTGCGCGTTCACTAGAACCTAAGAACATTATTAGTAGGTGTAAAGATTCTTATGTAATTATTATGATTATTATCAAGAAATGGTCGAACTGCACATCTTGGTATGTAACTAGGTAAGGTATATTTGTATATATAGGGTACGGCATTGGGTGGTGCGACTTGATCCAACAAAACTAATTTATACACAAAATTATTATACTACTTAGGTATATTAATATAAAAGGTAATAAAAATACCTCTGAAACATCATTTATAACGATTTTCTTAAAATATTTTAAAAATAGAGCAGGAATGTTGATGTAATCTTTAAGATGGAGAACCACTGTGTATCCCTTTTCACTGTAGCGCTCTACGAGCTGGTCTAGTTCGTCTATATCGTATATGTGGCCTTCCACGAATATGGCCAGGCGATTTGTCACGGGTAGATGACTTTCAACACTAGAAGCGTAATGTAAATAAATATAGCACTTGGTTCACCAAAAACTTTGTAATAATTTTAAATGTATGTATATAGGTTAAGCACCTCGACTTTTAACGCGACGGTTGTGGGTTCAATTGCCACTCGAAGTAATTAAATATTTAGTATTTTCTTTTCCTGGCTCTGGTGACGAGGCAAAGCGCGGCCTTTAGTTCCGCCACTCATCACGCAATACCCCAAGAATTCGGCGGAAAGTGAGGAACAGAAGTGTCCTAATGGGAAGAGTGTCACTAGGTTTCCCTCTGCGTACCTTTTACCGGCGGGATACACAGTACAAGTACATGCTAAAAAAATGTTTCGAAATGTACGAAAAACTAAATTATTTAGAAACGTATACAAGTGCTTACATATAAAAGTTTTAAAAAGTAAAATATTTATTCCATTTTTATCAAACTAAGAAATGAAATTTAAATTTATTGTCAAAACAAAAACCAGATACAATAAATCAAACTTATGTGTTGTAAAACTATGCCAAAACTCTTGGACCTTAGACGGTGTCAAGAAGCGTGGGCTCGAGTTCCGCGACAAATTATTCACAAATTTCTATTCCTGTGTTCTTAGTGGATCCCAATTATAAATTATAGATATTTTAATGATAGCGTTTACAACATACCTGCTGGAACTAATAACAATAGCATGTCCACGTCTTCTCAGATTATATAAAATTAAGTACATGGCACGCCGCACTGAGTACTTCTGGTAAGCAGTACATTCTTCCATTATGACGACAGAGGGAGCCCCCACGACCGCAGCGGCGAAGTGCAGACGAGCTCGCTCATTTTCGGACAGATAGAGAATGGGTGTATGCCTTTTTGAATGGAGTTCTGTCGAAATTTAAATTAAATAAATGGAAATAAAATTATATTTCCACCTCATCATTCTGGTGTCGAAGCAAAGTGCGTCATTGATTTCCGTCAATCAAGACTCAATGCCTCTACAATTCGGCGTGGGACGTGGGGAAAAAAGTGGGGGACGGAGTGGCTTAACACTAGGGTCCATCTGCCTACCCTAAAACATCGCGCTCTCAGTTTCAATAACGTGACTGTGAATATGACGGTTATGGGGAAGGTTCGATTCCAACTCGGAGGAATGAATTGATGTTTCTATTTCTTCGCCCTGGTGTCGAGGTAAGACGCGGCGAATAGTTCCGCCACTCAGCTCACAATACCTTCATACGATGGAAAATGGAGAACAGAGTGTTTTAACTCTAGGTTCCCTCTGCCTACGCTGCTGAGTGTCGGATACAGCGTGAACCTAAAAACAATACTACTTATTACAAAAATAAACCAAACAATACAAATTCACCAAGAGCATCTACGTAGTCCATGACCTCCCGATACAAGTGGTCGCGGGGGACCCCCCTCAGAGTGGCGACCATTTCCAGCGCACGGCGCACCGTCATCCACTGCGGGAGCGGCTCGTGGTTACAACAGAATGTCACTTGACGTGTGTACTAAGATACAAATATTTATAATTTTAATATGAAACTTCATTTCGACGGTCCCTAGTTAAAATATCGAAAGTGGAAAATTGAAGTATCTTCTATTGTTGGTTTGAACTACTAACAAGGGCATGTTTCGATTATATACATATTTAAACGACGCACAAATATATATTTTTTTTGGTACATAAATTTATTTATGTAATATATTATTTTACATAGTAGCTTAAAAGAGCGATAAAAATGTTGAGAGTTTGACATAATGTTATGTATGTATAACATCTTATAGTTCAAATTAAATAAGGCTATTTTTTTAATAGAAAAACAGTGTTGCTTATTTTCACCACAGAATGTAGTTAATATATTAATGATAAATATAGTAATAATATTATTTTGTGAAATACTCTAAAATAGGGTATTCGCTTCGTTAGCGCAAGTTACATTAAGACTTTAAAGCTTATTATTAATAATAAATAGACTTTAATAATAAGCTTTCCTCGGATGTCTAAATTAAAAGAGGAGTAGGTGTAGTTACCATATGAGGATTTCTAGTTATCCTCCATTTCGAAACGCTCCACAATTCTCCATCACTTGGCAAAACATAGCCTGGTAATGACAATATTGTTAAAATAAAAATTGAAGGACCAGCAGTATATTAAGAATTACTTAACTTGATGAGATCGTTGCTCAGACGGACAATTTGCTCAGAGTGACTATTTTCATTTCTCCTCTTTGGTAAAGCAAACTGCTACATTATAAGTAAACGTATAAAATGGAACGTAACGGAATTCGAACACGTGCCTCTCGGAAATCGTCTAAGCACTTTTACCGCTACTAGCCATATGTTCTCATCAAGCTATGTCGATACATATGCTGCTTCTAAGTAACTCATTATTCAATATACATATAGTCCATTAAATAACTAAAATTAACACCACCTGCCAATACTTCACATAATCTTAGCCTGCCTTGATGTAACAGACCAGAAATCGCTAAAGCCTCTCCCTTGCCCACCCCCAGGTAAATATTATGTAGGTAGCTCTTTCCGGATGCCCTTTGTGACACATTGCACGCTAGAAGGTACTCTCCGAACGTGTCTACTTTATATCCTGAAAAAATATGAAAAATATTATTATTTTGGCAACTCTTGAAAACGACCAGTGTCATATTATATGTGTCATTTTATACTCTTGAAAGCGACCTTAACGGCAGCAACACGCCAGCGATTTTGATGTACATAGTCGTTTTTTTTACACATTTTCGTCGACCTTGACGTCTTGACTATCGCAAGAAACGTCTACAAGAGCATTTAGCATAATTGACACCAGCTCTTGGACACATCCCAAGAGGCGCGACTTGGAGTCCCGTACTTTAATTTCGTTTTATAAGTATTTTTCTTTTGTGTTATTAAAACTTTTAACATGCTAAACTATTAAATTACTTTGTTTCTTTATAAGCTCTGAATGTTTATTTAGGGCATCCTCTTTCTCTTGCTTAGCTCCTTCACTCTCAACTTGGTAATGTTTCTTCTTGGAATATATCCAATTCGTTACAATATACGACCATACTTTTTGTATATGTTTGTACTCCCAAAGTAAAAGTATCATCATGAACACCATTGAAGTACACAGTGTAGCTATTATCTCCATGAGAACTCCATCTTCTTTGGATAAATAGAATTTTCTAGAAAAACACGTTTGCAGCACGCCGCATTTGGCTGTCACAAGAAAAAAAATATTGATTATTTACATAGATCTTTTAAATATACTATAATGAAGTACAGAGACCGCGTCTGGCTGTACGCGGAATGGTGGTGGGGCTGATCTTTTTTTTTGAGTAAATAAATTATAACTTTAAATTAAAATAATTGAATATTAAGGGAGGTAAGGAAGGTGTCAGTAAAAAAGTAATAAATTATATCAAAAACGGATGTGTCTTTATCATGGTTTCTGTCTGCCTCCCTGAGCTGCTAAATGCGGGATACAGAGTTAAGCCTAAAAATATATATATTACTTATGAAATATATATATATAGCATACTAACGACAACACTTGTGAAAAGTTTTGGAAGAGCAAAGATTTTTTCTTTTGAAAACAATACATTCACTGTTATATAGGAATATCTTCTTTATTTTAATAAGCGCCAACGCCATGTTGAATTGAGGCGATAGGGACATGAAGTTTAGAGCGTAGTTCAATGCATTGCCATAGAGAATCTTTGCTATTACTGTAGTTTCACCTGGAGATAGAATTCAAAAATAATTAACCAATGGACCAAATGGCAGCAGAGAACTCAACAATGCCTCCAAAATTCTATAGAAAGTAGGGAGTAGAGTGGCCTGAGATTGGGTTCGCTCTATCTATCCAGCTATAAGCAAAATAAAAAGCATGTAAATCGTTTCAGAAGACTTTCTTCTTTTTGAAATTTAATATTAATAAGTTTTAGGCCCTCTCCGAGTGAGATGTCATTTGACTGTAAGCGCCGTAGTTGTAGATTCATTCACAACTCAGTGGGACGAATTATTTTGTTATGGTATGGTAAAATATATAAATTATTTACTTATATTATAAAAGTTTATATAAAAACTACCGACAAATTCATAATATTTTAAGTTAAAAGTCTTACCAAATACTACATTAAATATTACGAACGTCATAGTATTGAGAGCAACGCGTGGTCCGAGGCTGAAGAGATACGCTTGTGGAATACTTCCGACGCCGTACACTGTCAACATTATTGGAACTACCACTAGAAAACAATAAATATATATGTATTATTGCTTAGCGAACTAATATAGTAGATTCACGCTGTATCCCGCATATAGCAGGGTAAGCAGGGAGAAATACGTGTTTCACGATTTATTAGAATTCACTTTCTAAGCTGAATATACTTTTATAAATATATTTATTAAAAATTCGTATCTTTCAAGCGAACGAAGCCGCCTGAGTTTACTAGTAACATAATATTTCTATACAACAAAACGTCTCACAACTCACCCAAGTCTCTGTAGTAAAACGTCATGGGCGCCACCAGCAGCATCACTAAAAGCATTGATATCGACATCACCACCACGAGCAACAAATACAAAATGAAATCACATAGGAACAGATTGCACCAGTATCGAGCCGGGGAGAAGTCCATTGCATGAATCTATAGAAAATTATATAAAGTTATATACGATATCTAGTAATATCTATATAAAACCTTTCCGATACCGGTCGGGGTTTTTATTCTCATTCGGGATATATGAAATAATTTTATATTTCCATTTCTTCGCTCTGATGTCGAGGTAAAGCGGTAAGTTCCGCCACTCAACAGTCCTCCATAATTCGGAGGCGTTTCGTACAACTAGGCTCCCTCTGTTTACCCTGCTCCATTTTTTAGACACAGCGTGTATATAAAAAGAATACATAATGCATTAATAATAATCTAAACTCATTATTAGAAAACGTTACCTGCGTATGCCTTACAAATCCACTCTCCATCGACGGGATTAAAGTTATATGCGATATAGTCAAGATAAGAAGGAATTGTATGAATATTGGGGGCTCTGAGGCTGTTTTTAACCACTGTAAATAGAAAAAAAATAGTATATATTATGTTTAACGTATAAATAGATTTTAGGGTCTTCAAGATGTCCGGTATATTCGACTATAAATGTAATGAGACAAAATAGGTATGATATAAATCGAATAGTTGTGGCCGCCCCGAAGTTAGCCATAGATAGCTGTGCAGATTTGGTTATAGGATTTGTTTTACTTTTATTTTCTTCCCGAGTAAACAATGCGGTTCAGAAGTATTAACTTCAGCACACCCATTTCTCGTTGACCGTACTCTTCCTTGTCAATTAATATCTTATTATTATGCTTGAAAAGAAAAAAGATTTTATATGAATAAAAAAGTCTCGTACCGTCGTTAGATCCAATGCTAGTGGATCGTCAGTAACCTGTATGGTGGAGTCAAGACGCCCAGTGTGATGTCGAATTAGGGCCATGAAGGTACGCGCCAGGGACCTGGCTGCAGCACCTTGGTCATAGTGTAAGGGACTGTAGAGGACTCTTAACTAAAAAAAAATTAAATACTGTTTTCAGGTACCAACGCAAAACGCAGCGTTGAGTTCCGCCTCTCAACACGCAATGCTTCAAGAATTAGGCGGAAAGTGGGGATCGAAAGTGTCATAATAAAGGAAAGATATTTTTAAATATTTTAAATGATTAACAGAATGTGTAGGTAGTTTGTCATATGAAATGAAAGAAACAATACTAACATTTAAAGTTTCATTTTGCATAGTGGCGTCTAACCCATACGCGAACATGTACACGTATTGCTGTGGCGAATCAATGGCGCGAGTTACAAGGTATTCAGTAAGACTCTATAATCACAAACAATTGCAGCATTTTTTAAATATACACCATATTTAATTTACATACAAAAGCGTTATAAAAGCGGCGGCTGTGGGTTCGATTCCTACTTCGGAACATAAATTATTTTGATTTTCTCGCTCTGGTGAATGATACATAGCACGTGCTGGTGCATGGGGAACTTCGGTTTTCACGGTAATTACTCATTTTGAATGAAACTATTTTAATCGGATTACTCGCGTGTATATAAGATTCATTCTCCCTCATTCTCTCAGTCTATCCGTGACCAGGGACTAGTGCAAAGTGTTCAAAACGTCAGGTTTCCAAAAGTGTAAAGAGGTAACATAATGTTCCTTGGTTCCATGCATGATTGCATGAAGCTAAAAAAAAATAATGTTCTAAAGCGGTAATACAGACTGATCAACAAAATTATTTTTGTAGTATATATTATACGCTGAAGAATATAAGATTCACCTCCGGATATAATAAAGCTGTATACATCATGTTTTCAACTTCGTTTTCAGTAGAATTCGTTTCTGAAAAGACATAGCTGAAAGAAAAAATATAATTTAAAAACTAATTGTATTAATAATACTATACTAATGAATAATTAATTATATAATATTTGCTAAAATTAACAAGTATGATGACATACGCTCTGGCGATAGATCTTGACTCACTGGAGTTGTCACAGCGTAGAATTAGATTCGTTTTTTGTTCCAAAGCTTCTACAGTGAGTACCTGAATTACAGAATCTTACTAGTGCTTAAGTTAATTCATCTGTTTGTTTGAACATAAATAATATTAGTTCATCGTAGGTCAGATTTCTATATAAATTATGTTAATAAATTAAATTATAATTATTTTCAACTCAGCTTTCTGAATTAATAAATTAAAATATATTCTTTTTTAGTTTGACGCTCTATCTCAAAATTGAACCTACAACCTACAGTCGCAAAATATTGATTATTGCTTAACAATAAAAATAATAATAAGCAAAAATACAAAACCGCGCCATGTAAAATAGATTTGGTCGCTCTATCTCTTTCCATTTCGCTCAACACTTTAGACAAGGAGAGGCCAATGAAGATTCCAGCTAGTAACGCTGATGTAATCTGTAAAGAAAGCAACTTAAAATAACCCGTTCGCCTTTATTTTGAGTTGTTTGGGCTTAATATTTTTTAAAGTTTTAATTAAGTTTCCTTAAATATCGTTTTTCGCGGTATCGAAAAATTATACCAACGAAGTCAAAGACTTCACTAATTATTATCGACAGTTTCTAGGTAAAATATCGAAAGAAAAATATTAAAATTTCTGTTTTTGCTATTTTGTACTACACATAAGGAGAGTTTTCGCTTACTTACACGTTTACAAAAGGCAAAAACCACAACTTTTTAATATTATAAAAAAATCGCATTCAACTTATACCTTTCTCAGTAGTCCAAAATAGCAATAAAACAATTGGCAATTTGTTCACTTCCGCTGTTTAACCTAGGGACCGTCGTTATATTCCACGCTTTTAGGGAACTCTTGGTTACGCTGTCGCCGAACAGAAGAGGGGCTTGGCGGGAATAAATGACAAGCACTTATAATGTAAAATTTGAACGGAAAATATTTTATTACGATACCGATTGTTCAAGTGAATTGTAATTAAAAAAAATTCTGCCTCACGCTTTCCCGTGCATAGAAGAAATAGGCAGAGAGAACCTGGGAACGTAGTGTTAAGACACTTCGTCATAATTACTTATTACTTACTGTTATTACAAGACCGAGTCTATAGTGACTGTAAAAGGACATAAACTTCCATCCAATACTTTTTAAATGCGTAAAATTACAGCAGAAGCTATCGTTTCGCTTCCATTTAACAGGCTCTGTAATGATAACAATAATAGTAATTTATTGACATTAACGACTGTAAAGACGACGGTTGTGGGTTTGAATCCAACTTAGGGAGTGAAATATTGATTAATCATTTCATATCCCCACTTAGGTAATATCACAAACCAAAAAAAAAACCAAAAAAACCAAATAGAAGATTTATACTTACGCGAAATATTAATCAAAGCGTTTCTTGTTATCTCATGTTCTGCAACAGTTCCATGTGTTGACGCTCTCGATTCGTATATGGCTCTTAAAATATATAAAATAATAATTTCTAATTATATTTATTTCCAGTACTTTAATTAAAATTTACAAACTTAGTATGTGTGTAAGGTAGTCAGAGATAAGTTAATTTTAAGACATTTTGTTGTTCAATAGATTTATAATTGAGTAGCAGAGTCAAGCGCCGTTTTATTTAAATTGTGGAACCATGGGACATTACCCAAACAAAATTAGAGAACCCAGGATAATTGGATTTTTCTAATTTATTTGACAAGCCACCAACCTATTACAAACTTCTTCAGAATCAGGCACACTAATATTCATAGATATAATGCCATATTTTCTTGAATAATATGAAAGTTCTCTAATCAGTAATGCAACATTAACAGTGGGATGTGTGGGCATTCTTAGTATGAGCAAAGACCCTAAATGCGCCCGTATAGTTGCACCAGCTGCCGATGTCCTCAGCAATAGTTCTTTCATGACGTTTTCTCCTGATTGACCATTATTTCTAAATGTCAGACGGACTCGATATTCTCGTCCTGATTGTATGAATTAGGAATTAGTTATTGTGAAATAGAAGAAAATAAGTATCTCACATCTTCTTTTTGTATTTCTCCCCGTGGGTGAATAGTGGATTATTACAAAAAGATAGAAAATTCAAAGGCTATGAAAGCGTTTTTATCTACCTTTTTTACCATTTATTTATTTGTTTTAGCTTCACGCTTTATCCTTTCGGGGTAGTCAGGAAGAATGGAGCGCCAAACGCTACGGTCCCTACAAACCTATTCCGCCTCGTCCACTGTCATCAACCTCTTGATGCATGCCCTCCGGGGGGTCCTTATACATTGTACGTGACCTTCCTCCAGTATCTTAGATACTGTGGTTTTGAAGGTCAACCGATGTCTCCCCTTACCTCTCTTACCACTCATTTTAAATATTCTAGGTATTTAAAGTGTAATTTTTACCATATTTAAAAAACATATAAGCAGGAGTGCCGCCGAACACCAACGTCTTGTTGTCAAATATGAACACTCGATCAGCGTACTCCAACGATATGCTTGTAAGGCATAATTTCACTATAGTTATATATTTTTTGTATTGCTAAAAGTATATAGTAATATTAATAAGTGTAAAATATCAGTTAAAAGCAAAATCGGATGAATTCATATTTAAAAGTCAATTTTAGCTCGAATCAGTGGCATATTTACCCACAGGCTTTGGCATAGGGCGATAGATTTTTAATTTTTTTTCGTTACCTTGTAGAAAATAAAAGGGAATCCTATATACCGTTTTCAATGTCTTACAGTTCTCAGCAAAATGCTTTCCATACACGCTATAACACGTGCTTAAATACGTGAACAAACAGCCATGTAAGTTATTACACATTTACATAAAACATAAATAAAAATAAATCAGCTTCACGCTGTATCCCGCATACAGCAAGGTTGACTGATGAAACTCAACTCCGGGCTTTTGCCTTGATTCCAGAGCGAAGAAAAGAAAATACAAATAAATTATAATTCATTCCCACGAGTGAAGATCGAACCCACAACCGTCGCATTACAGTCACATTTGCACCTTGTGCTCCTGCGCCACGACGACCTTAAATTCACATTTACACAACTGTAATATATATAATCAACCTTCCAACTGCAGATTGAACCCACAACCGTATGCGTTGTCCCACTGTGCCACGACGGTCAAATTTATAATTATGTTCTAATTAAATAATATGCGAGAGGTTCAAAAATCTTGTTTATTACAAAAATAAACTCACCATGATTTTGTCTTTTATAACTGCAGTGTAAATAGAGTGTGGGCTAAATGGGGGCAGCATTATAATCTGTAAAGAAAAAAAAAACATTATTTCTTAAAATTATTATTGGCTCGGACTAAATATTTAATTTAATAAGTGTGGCTAACATTTCTTTTTATTTCCTTGTTGTTATTATGTACAGGTATACAAAGAGTACTGGATATTGTTTAACACATAGTGTTTTAACTTGTTTTTTTCTATTAATGCCAATGTCATAATTATATAAAAAAAATATGGTTCACTAACTCTAGGTTCTAACAACATGGCGATGGCCCAACATAGCTGAGCTCGATAGTAAGCGCCCAGGTTCCGTACAAATTCGTGTTTCACGCCCTCCAAGTCACACTCTGGTAAGAGTCGTTTAGACCTTATATGAACGTACGCCGTTATGTACTCAGTGGATTCGTTCCAGAGACAAATCTGTAAAATTAAATTAATTACTTAAACATCTTTGCAGCGGATTTTTGCCTCCACATTCTGCCGAATTCTGCAATTTGTGTTGGGAGATGGATGACGCGCTTTGCCCCTGTACCAGAGCGTAGTAATGAAAATAATATATTAAATTACTTCATGGAGCAGGAATCGAATCCACAACCTGTCGAATTTACAGCCACACGCTTGTGAAAGTGTTAGTGTAATTATGAATGGTTGATAAATAAATAACTAACGAAGCAGTAAAGCGTGATTGTTTCTTGCACAGTGAGGTCATCAACGAGGCAGCCGCTCCGGTGGCAGTAGCCGAGCATGTACGGCACCGACATGAAGCTGTGTCCCGGCTTTATTTCGCTTCCCAACACATTTATAGAACCTTTGTCGGGATCGACCAGTCCTTTAAATTTTTATACGTTTTTTAAATAAATATTTTTCTTTCTTAAGTGTGGTTATTCCACAGTTACTAAAGAAAAAAATTTAAAAAAATGGTAAATATAGTTCTTTAATTAAAATGAATATATTACAGGTTCTTTTTTTGTTTCAAAAAATATATTTTAATTACTTAATCATCCCTGTTGATTAATAAATAATTATTGAAAAAGGATTTCAGAAGTTTGGAATATTTTAAAAATATTAACTGAAAAGGCAAAATTAGTTTTCATAAAATTATGGTAAAGCAGGATCTCTTTTTTTCCAAGAGATTTTAGGATTTGAAGCCAGTCAGTCATGGTGCAGGGCCACTAGCATGCGACTGTAAACGTGACAGGTGACGTATGGGTCTGAAGAAATGGTAACGGAAAGCCCGGCGTAGAGTTCCACTACTCACTACGGAAAGCCTCAAGAATTCGATAGAAAATGGGAAACGGAAGCGTCTTCATCTTAACATTAGGTTCCCCGGACTCTCTCTGTTGTTCAAGCTATTTAAATTTCACAAGTCAACTTATGTAGATACCTGTTAAAAGATCTTCTATAGTAATGATCATCCTAGATTGGACGTGCTCTGAATAAAGCATTGTAAACTCGCATCGATATATGTCGAACGTTATATTCTCAAGAGTTGGACCTCCCATAACACTCTGAAAAATTTTTAAACTTAAATTAAATATCTTTAGCAATTTTTTAGATTCGACAAAGATAGAAAAATATATTAGAAAATTTAGTTTTTATCAATATAAGCATACACGTCGACATACGTCGATTTTCTTATTAGTCTTAGTGGTTAGACTTAGTGGTCAGAGCCAGTTCCATAGTTATATAGTGGATCCTAGTGTATTAAACTGTATTAAATTAAATATTTTATAAAAAATAAATGAACGCTTAATGTACAATAATATTGTTTTCCAGGTTAACTTTCTCCGCATAGCTACATGTACATATGCGGAGTGTGTGTGACACGTGTTCATGTACACATAGAACAATCCATTGTCAACTATTCGTCCGAATACGTAACATTGGTATTTTGTGTTGGACGGCGGAACTCAACGCCACGCTTTGTCTGGCTAGAGCGGGGATATAAACGTAAATACCCCAACTGTACCACAGCCGCCTTGACAGTCTATAATTGTTTTCTTAGCTTCATGCTATATCCCGGACATGGTAGCTTAGGCAGATAGAACCTAGTACCACTTTCAGTGTGATAATAATGTATATTATTTGTAACCTTGGTAACATTTCTAAAACTTATAGCTTTAGCAACCAGCTCGTCTACTTCTTGTAACTTCTCACGTTCCCTGCCTGTTGGCGTCTCAATTTGCTGTAGTTTATTTTTATCCTAAAAAATTAATTTAAATTGTTTGAAGTATCTTCTTTTTTACAATACAAACGATTATTGCTACAAATAATCGAATCAATAGAACATTTTTGTCGCTATATTGAGTAGTACAGATAATATAAAAATCTATATTCATAATTTATTTGTTCTCTTCACTTATACATATATTATTTTTAAAATATAAACACATTTCTTATGTGTCCGCATTTACATACGTAAAGTAAAACCCTAACCTCGGCTTTCTTGAAAATAATAGACTTCCACGACACCTGACCTCCGATGGTGTGTTGTCTGAGTGTTCTTTGTAGAAGCATTAAGAAACAGAAATACAATAGAATCATCAACAGCCAAGATATAATAGTGAAAATAATGGAATTCCCTTCCCACCGACCTTGCTCTGTAATTGCAATTTGTTTGTTACCTATACAAATAGTACAAACCTAAACAATTTGTTTGTTTGAACGCGCTAATTTCAGGAAATTACACGAATACCTCCAGAAATAGGTGGAAGGTGGGGAACGGAAGTATCTTAATGGAACCGCAGTGTCTGAAAGGTAGTTTCCCAGGATGCCTTCACCTGCCTCTGGCATATTATGCGTCTATTTGAACATAATATGCGTGATACAGCGTAAACTAATACTAAATATTTACAATACCGTTTACGGGTTTCAATCCCAAAAATTATTTGACTCAAAAACAAATACGTACAAATATTATATAATATATTTATAGAGCGGCAATTTTTTTAGGTGTATTTAAACCAACGGAATAACTAACGTCCAGTTTGCAATAACGCAAATTCATTGAGTCCATGCATGAGTCCCAGCGGGGGGATGATGAGATGTAGGAAAAACGTGATGACGTCATGTGTTAGATCAATCTGGTGATGGACTATCAATTCCGCTAAAAAAGTCTGTAGTAATGTGAAGAGAGCGGACCATAAACACGCAATCCACGCTGAAAATTTGAGGCAATGTTTGAAATAGTACTATCAATATTGAATTATGTCCAAAATCGGAGAATTTCTCTTAATTTAAATAATTCTTAATTTTTTCCCATAATTTGGAAATTGTATTTTTGTTCAATTTTATTTATAACGCTATAGGTTTTGCCACACTACGTTCGTTAACGGGCAAAAAGCAGAAAACATGTGATCTATCACTAGACTATCTTAGCTCTATTAGCAATTCTACGATCAAAAAACATATATTTTAATTATCTCACGTTCACTATGAAACATGGCCATGATTAACGCTACCATGATCATCACAGAGATGTAAGCCAACACCAGAATCAGTGTGAAAAGAAGGTGGATCCAGCGGAAGATCAGGGTGAGAGTGATGCTGGCCAGCAGGCAAATAGGCAATGCTGTCAGGTAGGCATAGGCGACCCATCCTACGTACATAGATGAATAGTCTACTCCGCGTATACGAAGAGATCGCTGTAAAATTAATAGTACTTATTTATAAAGAGATATTTATATTATATCATTACTATGAATATAAAACATGCCATTATAATATTTATGTACATTAGAATTACTCAAGACTAACTTTAGTCGTTCTATACACATTGGCTCAAGGACAAAAATAAAATAAATAGCTTTAACTAATAAATCTATCATTAAAAGTTAAACTTTTCATTTATTATAGCAAAAATAACAATTCTATATCTTTATTAAGCTGAGAGCTTGCGACATTCTTTTAATCAGGCGCTACACCATGTAAAGTAGTTAATAAGTTAATAAAAATAGTAGAGAATTTAATTTATACTAAAAATAGAAAAAATATAACAAATATAACTTTAAATCTGTTTATCGTCTCCGACACCACCAACCACTCGGTCTCTATCACCGGAGGCAGTAGTGCCAACGTAAAGCAGAGTAGAATAATAGAGATCGCCCTTCTCACGCGCTCTTGTTGCATCAACGGCGATATTGGCATGGAAGTGAGACTTAACTGATGAGAAAACAATAGTTAATATTAATATAGAGTGAACCTGAGAAACTAGCGTTAAGACACTCTGTTCTCACTAAGATACTTCCGTTAACCACTTTTCGCCAAATTCTGGAGGAATTACGTGTAGAGTGGCGGATTTAATTTACTGTATAAAGTAAAGTTAAAACTTAGGTTAGTAATAGATAGATGCTTATGGATGTCCTAAAGGATATTAGAAACTTTAAATAAATATTCAAAAATTCAAAAGGAGATATTATATACGCGTTACCAATCATTCATTATATACGGTACTTCATTAAATATAAAGCAAAATATTTTTTTTTAATGTTTGATGCAGACAGTAATGTGTTATTTCAACTAATATTTCATCGCCGAAATAGCTCAGTTGGGAGAGCGTTAGACTGAAGATCTAAAGGTCCCTGGTTCGATCCCGGGTTTCGGCATTGTACTATTTTCTCATTTCCTATTTTTTAAACAGTTAATTTAAATTCTCTTTTTATTTAATTTTCTATATATTATATTAATATTATAATAATTTTTATAAAATATGTTATAGTAAAAAAAAATAGTTTTATTCAAAAGTTTGGTTATTAATAATATATATTTTTTGCTTATCTACAACCAATCACATCAGTTAACATAAATTTACAAAAGGAAATAACATAATATATTATAAAGACAAACACCTCATACTTCGGCGTTTCTCCGCCCACGTGGGACAAGATGGCCTCGCTGATCGCGAGCTGGACGGCAAGGACACCACTGCGCAAGTGGGGATTGTGTGCAGTGGACTCCGCGCCGGTCACGTACCGAGCTCGTTCTGTACTCCTTATGCTGAACTTCCACATATTTTCCTCCTAAAAAGCAATATAGTAACTGACTGACCTCGAGTGGGAATCGAACCCCCAACCTGTCGCGTGGTGAAGCTAGAAGTCGGTTTTATTTCCTTGTAATAATACGTCATAATGTTCACATACATTATATAAAATTGTGGGTGACGACGACCATGGTAGGTAAATGTATAAATATAATAATATCAGTACAATTATTCTTGATAGGATAACATTTTTAAATTTCATTTGCTGATAGTTTTCATATCTAGGTCGATTCTAATCGAAGATTCACTAATACCCGAGGCTATAATTACATTAAAGTTTTAGTTATTATTATTATAATCATATAAACTTCCACAGCAATTTTAATATATTGGATTTTATCTATATTATTAACCGTTGGTTTCCAAACTATCCAAATAACCGGGTTGCTGATGGGCGTGCCTCTCGACCTGCTGTACAGCAAGTTGTTTAATTCGTCCTCTGTTGGAGCGCTCATTATATCTGCAAACAGAAAAAATAAATACTTATTTCATGTAGATGTGATATAAACAAGAAAACTGCAAGTAATTTAACAGCTATATGTGAAGGTTTATTATAATATAAAATTGTTATCATTGAAATCAGTTCCTAGAATGGGGAAATCCAAATTTTTTATATCAGTTGACTATTAAGAGGAAAATATTTCTGTTATAGTGCAAATGGTTTTGGTAAATATTGAAAATAAATATTAAATAACATGAAAACATTTGATATCCGTTTGCAAATATTTTATTATTTTTATTTTTTAGTTTTTATTTATGTTTTCCTATATGTACCGAAAACAAATTGAAGCACTAAAATCAGTTAAAGTATTGTAAGATGTTTTTAACGCAATTAGCACAGCGGTATAGCGTGGCTGTAAACACGACGGTCGTAGGTTTGATTACAATTCGGGGAAATATATTATTTTCATTTCCTCCCTTACTTAATGCGGGTTAAAGCGTGAAGTTATTTTTTTTTAATTACCAACATCCAATTTAGCAGCAGCTCTATACATAATACTACTGTATGGATCGACATTTGGTGCAAATCCTAGTATGTTTTTTTTATTCATTGAAGCTAGAATATCCTCCGACGTCAGAGGTGTTTCAGGAACCGCTTGGATAGGAGTTAAAAATACTGGCTTGGCTATGAATACTGCCATCAAAAGCGCAATTGCCGAAAATACTGATTCCATTAGCAAGAGACGCCATCTTCGTCTGAAATTAAATGTTATTTTAAAAACCTCTTTATACATGGCCTTCGGGGGGTCCTCCTGCTTCATACTTACTTACGCGACCTCCCTCCAGTACATTTGATACTGTGTTTTCGAAGATCAACCGAGGTCTCCCCCTACTTCTCTTACCGCTCTGTCTATGACGGAATCATAAAACTTTTTTGACATTCTTTCATCACACAAATATTCGACGTGCCTAAACCAGCTGAGTACATTTTTGTGACACCGTGACATCCTCGCTAGTACCTGCCATTCTGTGTATCTCTTCATTGCGAATTCGATCAGCTAAACTGACTCCGCATATCCTACGAAGAGATCGCCTCTCCACGTCATTCATCTTTCTTTCATTCTTCTTCTGTAATATTACTGCGCCACCTTACGCTGCTGTATATCAGCGTCGGTACCAACACTACATTGTCTCCAAGAGGCGCAGATTCAAATCGGGATTGAACAACGTTCAATTCTTTATGTTTTATAGCAAAGTTTTTTTTCTAAATGTGGAATAACACTTTACAAAGTTAACTTTAAAATTGTTCAACATTTTGACGATTGTGGAAATATTTAATAATTTTAAATACATACTGTCTTTGAAGATACGATTTCCAGATAAGGATGCTTGTGTGTCGTTGAAATTTAATGCGTATTGGTTTCTTAAACTCTTTCGCTGTCATCTTAGTGGTTTTTTTAATATAATTACTTAAGGCTACTTCGCATTTAAAATGAATTGAAATAGCATTTTATTCTTTTTTAATCAGAAAATGACAGTTTTCAAATTGACAGAAACGTATTTTTTAAATAACATAAGTAAACCTTTTTAAGCATCCATTATATGTCAAGATAACAGATAATGTTCATATACAAAAATATTGATAAGAAATACAAATACATAAAAAATACACGAGTTTTTTACAATTATTGCATCTCATGTTAACCTTTGCATTACTACATACAGCCGAAATATCTCAGTTGGGAGAGCGTTTGACAGCAGATCTAAATATCTCTTGTTCGATGTGTCAACTAGGATTTGAAAATGATTTTTTAAGTGCGTATTTGTGGCCCTCTCCTTAAAATAATATTTTTTGAGATTTTATTTCACAACTTTGTCGGTGTCATCGTACATACATGTATACTCAAAAGTAACTACTTTCTAGTACCAATAGTTTTAGAGCTAAACCGGGAATAAGCAGACAGACATCGCAAAACTATAAAGATTTCTTGTTTACTATGAAACCCTAAAAATAAGATATTATTTCAATAAGTACAAAAACATACCGTTCACATTTATCATTTATTGTTATACTTAGTAATATAAAATATTATGGGATTTTTGCGATTGCTGATTTATTACAATATTTGTACAAGCAATTCAACACAATACGCTAAATACACATTGTATATAAGCGAATCTGAAATAAAACTTGTCACAGTGTTTCATAGATAAGACTCGAAAAATGATGAGGTTAAATCTTTTTAATGTTTTGGCATTTACTTTGCTAATAGCCGCAGTAGGCGCCGGTAAGCATAGAATTTAAGTAACTATACAAAAAATAAAATTTAACTATTTTATATTTATATATTATAAGAAATCAGGTTCACGCTGTATTCCGCACATAGCAGGGTAGACAGAAGGAACGTTGTGTTAAGACACTCCGTTCCCCACTTTCTACCGAACTCTGGAGGCATTGCGTGTTGAGTGGCAGAATTCAACGCCGCGCTACTAGAGCAAAGAAATGGAAATATAAACGTAAATAAATATTTCACTTCCTCGAGTGGGATCGAACCCACAAACATTGCGTCACAGTCACACCCTTGTGCCGCTGCGCCACGACGGCCTTATTTTATCATAATATTCTACAATATTTGGATCTCCTGAAGCGAAAAGAAATTTTGTAGCAGTAACGATTATAGCATACAATAGGACGTAAAAACATAATGAGACTACGTTTTATTACAGAATTACGATCAAGAAGATCACCGCAGTTTGGCCAAGCCAGTGCTGGTGCGTCAGCATCAGCGGGAAGCTTTGGTGGGTTTGGGGGACAGTCGAGACCCGGTTTCGGTCCTTCGTACCCAAGTAATGGCTTCGGACAAAATCCAGGCTTTGGAATCTCACGTCCTGGATTGGGAGGATTAAGAAGATCTCCCGTATTCGGAGGAGCTTCAGGATTTGGAGGTCCCCCAGGAGGTTTTGGGGGACCTTCAGGATTTCCAAGTCAACCAGGATTTGGGAGTTCAGGAGGCAGTATCAATATAGCCAAAAGTATTAGCATATCACGTGGTTCTGGAGGACCGTCTCAAGCTTCAGCTACATCGTTTGGCAAAAAGTGATATTTTATCTGATTAGAATTTAATTCAAACGGATTTTAATTCTTTTTGACGTAATGTTTGCTACTTACTTTGTAATTGAAGGTACCATCGTTAATAATTTTAAATATGTTTTTAATAAAGTTGTATATACTCGTATATATATATTTATTTATTTATAATTATTTTTCCAATAAATTAAATATATTTTCTATGAGTAATAATGAATCAAATTACTTATATTATCCTTGAACAAGTATATTTTAAAGATAGCACTCTATATTTTCACCGCAGTCGAATGGAAATAAATGAGGGTAGTTTATGACACACGACACATTCTATGTAATTCTAATTGTAGGTACAGTAGCTGTATTAAAACGATTAGCATGCTGTAATATAACCTATGAACTTTCTTGACAAATTCAATATCTAACACCAAAAAATTTTTTTCAATTCAAATCAGAAGTTCTAAAAATTAAATTTTTTAACCAAAATAACTTTACAACATTGTAATATTATTTTAAATTAATTCATATCTTAGTAACTGTCGCTGTTAATTATATTTAACGTCTATACACATACATATATAAATAGCATACTAACATATTAAATTATATGTATAAAAATTGTATCAGCTCTGGCACTGGCACTGAGTTCCGTCACTCAACACGCAGTGCCTCAATAAATCGGCAGAAAGTGGAGAACAGAAGTGACCCTTGACCTAATGTAATTGTTTAATAAAGATAATATTTTTTTAGCACATTTTAAATTGTTCCAGCTTTTTACTTTAGGCTTGTAAAGAATAATAAATACTATTAAATGCAATAACTTATTAAAGCTTATAAAGTGTAAATAGAATGATCTTTGTCCGGCAATTAAGTATTGTTTTATTTAATATATCCTATAAGTAATAGGAATATCGACAAAAATATTTATATAATAGTAATTGCCTTATTGACTGAGTAAAACGTTAAGACAGAAACTATGTCAATATTTAATAATACAGGATTTAAAAATAAAAATCACTCTACGAGGCATTGAAAAAATAATATCAAGTTCGTGCATTACAAGTATTACAGAGTATTCTAGGTTTGATATAATTTCTTGGCAAGTTTTATAACTTAAAATTAAATTATTTTAGAGCACTATTTAGAAGTTACAAACCCTGTATTAATATTTATTATGAAGCAAGAATTTTTGGTAAGAGAGGTAGAAGAAGACCTCCGTTGACTTTCGAGCGCACGATGCCCTCGAAATTCGTTAATACTAGAAGATAGTCACGTAAGAAAATTAAGACCTCTTGGAGGGCATTTATGTAAACGTTGATAACAATGGACAGGGCGAAAAAGGTATGCAGAGGCTGTAGCGCTTAACGTCCGCTATCTTTGGCTATCTCGCAAATAATAAAGCTAAAAAAAATGACTGCGTTGATGTATCAGTCGTCGGGTATAGTCGCTTTGTACTAATTGCATTCCATTGCCACCCTAAGTCGTATTCTGCAAAAGTGTCTCTGCAAATTCAAAGATACTATAATTTTAATTTCATTTTTCATTATGTTTTATTCAGTTGACTCTTTACTAAACTTGGTCATGTTTTATCTTGGTTCAAATAATAAAAAAATGCACCACCATTCCACCGAGTGGAGATTGAGTCTGCACCAATCTCGTTTTTATTTTCTATGGAAAAGGACAAAGCAAACGAGTGTTAGGGCCACCTGATGGTAAGTGATCTGCCCACGACCCCGTGCAACACCAGAGGAGCTACAGATGCATTGCCGGCCTTTAAGGTGTAAAATCTCGTGTAAGATCATTGCGAGGATGGTAATCCTATTGTGCCACGAAGGCCTTTCTAAGTCATTCATCGTCGGGTCCGTATTTATTTCTTCTATATCATGGTAAAAGTACAAACAATATTTCTGTAAATTAAATATTATACAGAAATCATTTAAAAATGGTGTCGACAGAATCTGTGAGTAACGAATTTATAAATATATATTTGAAAAAAATATGTCTCTTGGTTTGTATAATTATGTCTTTTTTTCCACTGGATGGATTTAAATGAAACGTTATTTATAACTATTGGGAAATTTGAGGAAAGAAGTGTTTTGATACTAATTTCTCTTTTTCTACCTGCTGTAAATATCAATGACAATAGGTCATAAATGACAGAATGTGTATCTTGGCAAAGGTCAAAGAGCCCACTCAAATGACAGGCAAAGACTGGCAGGCGGCAACTAGTGTAGTAGTATAAAATAATTGAAATAACCTAAGATCGCATTCTACAATGTATGCAATATATAACCAATTGACATACAATTCATAATGTGTTACGTAAGTAAAAAAAATTGCTTTGCCTAAATAGTTTTCATTATTAACAGTATACTTTATATTATATAGAAATAGAATAGTTTCATATCAAAATGCTGTGATTTTTCCAAGTAATGTGATATGTTTACTGAAATAATTATCGTTTCGCTGGTGATGTACTCGTACCAGGACATTCTAAGAAAACTTTTTTATCACATTTGAAACGCTATATATTGAAAAATTATTCAGTTTTCGATCACAATAGAATTAGGTAACGATGGAGAAGTTCATAGCCTTAGTTGTTGGTATCTGTGTGTTAAATGCAGAATGTGCAGTACATGGAAATGCAGGTATGTCTATTTTTTTTATTTCGTGAGTATAATTTCGAATAAAATTTGATTAATTTTGTACTATACCGTAATAAACATCTACAATATCTATACAAACAGCTCTTAATAGTAAAAAAAAACAACTAGAAAAAAGCTGACAGTCTAACAATTTAGATAATTTTTTTTGAGTCATGGTTAAAACACTGTCGATAAAGTGAACTTTGATAAAAAAAGAAATTAAAATCGGTTCATCAGTTTATAAGATACGATGCAACAGACGGACACACAGATACACACTAAACATATGGGAATTAATAACTTTTTGTTATATTATTAACATGTTTTTTTTCGATACAAATAATGAGAATATACATAACGTTTATTTTGAAATTAGTTACTTTTTTTTACAGTTGAACATTTGTACCGTCAAGTGAGATCACCTCACTATGGTGGTCCAATCTTCTTTGGACCCCCGCCTCCCGGACCACCCCCACCTCCTGGACCACCACCTCCTCCACCATTCCTTTATCAAACCCATAATTGGAGTGGAGTTTCACGTGGTTATGGTGGAAGATCTAACGGAGTCTTCAGTGGCGCCTCCGCAGCAGCAGCAGGTAGTGCCCCTCCTACTGCTGGTGAAGCGTTAGCTGTAGCTACTGCAGATGCCTCTGCTGGACAATCTGAAAACTGTGATAATGCTGCAAGCAGTAATTTAGATCAATCTAGCCAATTTGGTGAGAAATTGGGGCAATTCAGCGGTAAGTCCTTTGGAAGCGGCTCCGTACAGCGGACATACAGCGGACAAATTAAATTGTCTGGAAGTGAATTAACAGAAAGCCAATCAGGTGGCTTACACGCTGGATTCTCCGGATCTGATAGCAATACTGTGGCTGGTGGGTTAGCTGATAGTGGATCGTTTGGTGGAGGATCTGATAACATTGGATCTAGTGGTCTTGGAGATCAGTCACGAGAGTACAAATCTCACTCTTCAAGTTTTGCAAGCAGCTCAGCTAATAATGGATTTTCTGGTCATGGACAACAAAATAATGGTTTCATTAGTCAAGCACCTGGAGTTGTTTTAGGAGTTTCTGGAAATAATGGAGGTTCTCAAGGAGGCCAACATTTTAAAGAAGCTCATTTCTCAGAAGGTCAAGGAGGTCTAAGTGTAGGTCAGCAAAATAATGGGGGCTCCTTAAGTTATGGAGGTTTTAGGGGAAACCAACAAGCTAGATCTAAGGAATTTGTCAGTGCTCAATCACAAAGCTCATCATTCGGAAATGCTGAAAGTTTTGATGGTTCTCAAGGTTCTGGATTCTCTAAATTAGATTCTGGATCAGGCGGTAGCAGTCAAGTTGCAGCAGAATCACAAGGTCAATTGTCTAATGCTGGAAGTGGATTATCTTCAGGTTTTTCTAATGGCCGCCAAGGTTACGGTAATTCACATTACCACGGTGAACACGGTCGTTTGGAACAGTTCCAATTTGGTGGTAATTTTGGGCAATCTGCGGAAGAAGGTAGTGCGTCCGCTAGTGGTGGCCAAAAAGAATCTGCTGATAGCACAAGTGGCGCATCTCGTGGTGACGCTTATTCCGCTTTCAATGGAGCTCTAGATCTTGCATCGCAAGGCTTACAATCAGCAGATAAAGCGGGATGTAGCACATGTCAAAAGAGTAACTACGCTCTTAGCAACGCTAAAAGTTACAATGGAAACGCAATTTCTTTGGCTATCGGAGGGTGATTTATTTTAATTTAACCGAACTTTGTATTGTACTTTGTATATGTAACCGAACTTTATTAGAATACATATAATAATGTAATTTAACAACATTGTATGTGGAAAAAATAATAATTTTTCGATGAATGCATAATTGTATATACTTATTGAATGTAATAGGTGAATAAAATTTTGTTTGCAATATGTGTTTATTTTATTAATATGTCAATGCTTTCTAAATATTTTAATAGTAATATTAAGCGTTTATAAATGTCTACTTCATTCTAATTATCAGCAATCTTCGTATTGTGAAATAGTCAAGTCCTGTGGCATGTTTAGCATACTGCTGATAATAAATATATATATATATATATACGTTAGCTACGATACGTACGATAGATACGTTACGATAGCTTCACGTTGTATCCCGCACACAGCAGGGTAGGCAGAGGGGACCTCGTGTTAAGACAATCCGTTCCCCACTTTCTGCCGAATTCTGGAGGCATTGCGTGTTGAGTGGCAGAGTTCAACGCCGCCCTTTGCCTCGACACCAAAGCGAAGAAATGGAAATATAAACGTAAATAAATATTTCATTTCCTCTAGGGGGGATCGAACCAACAACCGTCGCGTTACAGTCACACCCTTGTGCTGCTGCGCCACGATGGCCTCATACATATACATATATTATGTCAGTTCAAATTTTCTTTTTTATATGTTGATTATAATGTCATAAACGAAGGTCTAAGTAATTTTTTTTGTTCTTTTTTTATCTGTTGTAAAAGTGTAATTTAGTATTATATATAGACTAGCCACCCGCTCGCAACTTCACATATTTTTATATAATATAATAATTTATTATGCTGCATTCACAAATACATTGATTTATACAATAACTTATACATTCAATCATGAATAAAACAATCAACAAATTTTACAATCATGAAAAATACGACTCCACAGAGTACATCCTTAGTTTGAGAGAAAGAATAGAACCAAACCTGGATTTTATTAATTTGAAAACTTTATTTAATTCATAAATAATAGTAGAACAGAGTGTCTTAATAGTAGGTACCTACTTCTTGTAGTATACAGCGTGAAGCATCAAAAAAACCTATACAGATAAAAAATAATTTATAAATTGTTACAGAAAAATTAAAAAGGGGCATTACCTAACACTAAATAAACCCAAACAATACAGATTACGTAAAGAAACACATGGAATGATACAATATTTACTAAATCGAATCAATTCACACGTCATAGTGTACACAAGCCATTAGCACAGCGTGATGCAGGAACTTAATGTCCATATTTTGACAATTGCTCTTGATATATAAAAAATGGATATCTTGGTTTTTGCCATAAATTAAAAATGGCTCGTCTCAGTGTCATCTTTCTAGCTATCATTCTTGTACAATGCTCTGCTCGTAGTGTGGGACGTGGTACGTATAATATTTAAACTGTATGTTTATATTTTATTCATTATTTTTATAGAAGTTTCTTTGTTTTTTTTTTAGATTTTATTTGTTGTAGTTATTATAACTTACTATTTTAAGTTAAGGTAACTTTGCTGATTATGAAACACAAAGCGTATTATTCGGTCATTTTAGAGGCAATATTATATTGGACGGACAGTACACCCTGGTATCCACTGGGCGTGGAGTGAATACCTGATGCCTGGTCTCCATAATATAAAAGATGTGTGAAAGTAAAAAAAAAATCTATAATATAGTTCATTCTGAAGCTGCTAAATAGCTATTTTATGTTTTTGCTTTCACATATTACTGAATACTAGTGATATATTATATTAACTAGTGTGTAAATTAGTGTAGTGTACTTTTTATTAAATTAGTTAAATTATAATTAACAAAAATAATTTCAGATGGCGATGGCGTCCTGATACAAAGAGTAAAACGATCCTACGGGTGTGATTCACCAATAGACCAGCCTTATTGGCCTCCACCTCCACCACCACCTCCAAGGAACTACTGGGGACCTCCAATATATCCACCCCCTCCACCACCACCTCCTCCACCTCCACCACCACCTCCAAGGTACTACTGGGGACCTCCAATATATCCACCCCCTCCACCACCCTCAGAAAACTACTGGCCTCCAATACACTCCCCACCTCCATCACCTCCAATCTATAGGGACCATGATTTAGGCTCAGATCATAATCTCGAAAAGTTAATTGATAATAACAACGGATTACCTTGTGACGACTGTAGTAAGAATGCAGCAATAAGCAATTCTTATAGTGTAAATGGTAATGCCATAGCTATTGCTATTTCTAAATCTAACGGAAAATGATAAAAAATATAACTTAAAATATGTATATTTCAATTTCTTTTAATTTACCTTACTAGTTTTTTTTTTAGACTTTTCGCACTAAAAGCACCTTGAAACATTCACTGTTCTTCGTCCAACGAAATTAAGAAAATTTTAATCTAAGTTCCCTCTGCCTATCCTGCTATATGCGGAATACAACGTGAAGCTGTTCTTTTTTTTAAATCTAGATATTCAAAAATTAACTACGACTATATTATATTTTATTAATTAATGTTAATTTAAAATATATTTTGTATTAATTTAAAATATAGTTTGTCGAGGCAAAGCGCGGCGTTGAGTTCTGCCACTCAAAACGCAATGCTTCCAGAATTCGGCAGAAACTGGGGACGGAGCGTCTTAATACCGAGGTTCCCTCTGCCTACCCTGCTGTGTGCGGGATAGAACGTGAGGCTGAAAAAAAAATATTTTGTTTATAACAATCTTCCATTATATTTAATTAATAAATTAAACAATGTTTCAACTAAAGCCATTAAAAGCTATTCGATGTGGCCAAACTAGCGATTTGAGTAGCATTGGCTAAAGTCGTTTGAATAGATAAATAAAAAACGTGGACGATAAAAAATCTTTACTGTATATTATATTTGCATTCTCGTCATAAAAGATTCTAATTGACACTAAAAATAGTGTGATATTTTCCTAATCGCCTTAATTTGCTTTTAATTTATTTAAAAGATTATACTTTAGTTTGTTTGAAAATGTTTGGATATTTAAATTTTTTTCCCAATGGTAAATTGGTCCCGATGGCCTCCTACCTAGATGACCGTGAATTCAAATCTTATTTTGGGAAAATTTTTGGATTTAAATACATTATTTTTCTTGATTACTAAAAAGAAATCTACATTTCGTTTCTTATGTGTATTTATATTGATTAAAAATTAAAATTTCTATTTAAATTTAACTCATATAAATGTAATTAAGAACGATATATTTATATCAACATTCAAATTTAGTATGAAATATTGGTCATACAGGTAAAAACACTATAAGTATTAACAAAACATGAACTTCGATAACATACATTCTAAATATTAACTAATGGCGACAATTCTAGATTAAACAGTTTAAGTTATGATACTTTATGTCGATCTAGGTCTCAAATCTGCTGCCGAATTTACATAATATTGACATTTATATTACTATGTATCGCTGTACATATCAGAATGTGTTATTAACTTTATTTTAATAGTTAACTGCTCGAAAGGTTTACGTTGTTTTTATGGAGGAGATTAATAAAAAATTATAGATTCTCTATGATAATAAATTACTTTTATTTCTACGGGAGCAGTTAGATTTAAACAGGTTAATTATATTAGTTTGGCTTTTTATTAGTTGTTTGCTTATAGAATTAAGATAAGAAATATTTATAAATATCGTAGTGCCTCAGGTGGGTTAATTGTGAGAGCAGGGGTTCATATTCAAATTCAATATATATTCATTATGCAAATAAATGATAGAGTATTTGTTTGACAACATCGTCGAAAATACAAAAACGGCTCAAAAGGAAATTCTACTGACACTTTACATTTAAGTTTAACAGTTGTTTTTTTTTTTCAAATAAAAAAATAGTGTTTTATTATTTTACATACACACACGACATTTATCACAAAATTTTTCTTCACATCCGTAACAAAGTCTATAGAGAAAACCCTAAATATATATGTTTTAATATGGGAAATTGTTTTAATTATTGTATAATTTTTATATCCATCAACTTTGCTTGGTTTCGGCCCATATAAAAATAACCTAGGATATTACCTAGTATGAAAAACCCCTTTATATGAAATCTATATCACACTACTTGCTTAGACATCGACGTTACTAAGACAACTAGTTATTTTTTAAAATCAACAACTATTAACATAATCACGTTATTTTTACGTCATGTTAACGCCCTCGACCTCCGAGGCAGCCGCGAGGTTCATTAGTTTCTATAAAGGAAGTAAATAATAAATTATTTCCATATATGAACATTGTTAGCATCCGTTTTAATACTTAAAAATACATCTAAATATAGGTACAAAAAAATAACATCAGTATTATACTACTCCGTTCTCCACTTTCCGCACTATTTTCGAGACATTGCACGAGTGCAAGAAATTTGTTACAACATTGCGTATATATAAGCATATATATTATATATAAGCCTCATAATATAATAATGTAAAAAAATACTGTTATGCATTTAAATAAAGTAGGGTTATTCGTGATTATTTCCTGGCTCTGGTCACCAAGTAAAGCGCGGGGTTGAGTTTCGCCACATAACACGTAATGCTTCGAGCATCCAGAGAGAAGTGAGAAATGGAAGTATCCTAAAGGGGTTTTTTTTTAAGAAAAGGTTCCCAAAATCCCTTTGTCTATCCTGCTATGTGCGGGGTTAAGTGTGAAGCTAGAAAAAATATATAATAATTAAATATCACATTAAGCTAGTCTTAAGCAAATCTGAGCAAAATCTAAAAAAATCTAAAAGCTTAGGTCGTTGTACTCTTTATTAGTTCTTTAGTAAATTAAAAAAAAAAATCCTACAAAGTTCAATTAGATTGACAATTTCGTATTCAGCGAACGATCAGTGTCGACATTTATTATCTTTACACTATTTTACGATGTGGCCAATCTGAGAAAGCCCCACATCCACCGGTTTTCAATTTAATTCTAGCTTTATTAATCTTTGATGACTTAAAATGTTTGTATAGAAATAATTATAATTAATTCGACAGGCGTGGTGCATCTGAACTGAAATGCGACAGTTGTAGGTTCGATTTGCAGTCGGAGAAATTAATAAAGTGAATTGAATATTATTTATACTTAATTATTAATATCAATAATAGCGTATTAATATAATGAATTCTAGGATCATAAGCCAACGTCCAGTAGATAATTGTGATGGCGAAATAATAAAATAAACAAAATAAAAAATATATTATATAATTAGTAAATTGTAAAATCTTAAAAATTATATGTTTCTAATTTTTACAAGTTTTTTTACTTAATAAACGACATGCAATACCTCCAGAATTTTGCGGAAAGTGGTTAGTGTAGTGTCTTGACACTAGATTCCCTTTGCCTACCCTCCTATATGCATACTACAACATGAAGCAGAAAAAAAATACAGAACCTACTTTTTTATTTCTTAGTATGACTAGTTTTTTTAAAATAAAACATTAAGATTCAAAGTTTAGTCTAGACAAATCACAGCTATTAAGATAAGCCTGGAACAAATTAGATAAAGACTTTGACAGCTGTATGAACATCAAAAGTCATATGTTTAATACATTAAAAATTATTTGAATAAATAAATGATTATGAAATTATAAAATTTCATCAAAATCGTTTGTATTGATCGTCATATTACATTTATTAAGTAACATTTATTGAAATTACGTTTTTGGTTGTTTTATATCATTTCGCAAAGCAAAAGACATCAACGATCACAGCTTCCGCATCTTCTAAGGGCGAGGTCACATTACTTCCGTAGCAAATTCTAATTTGGCCACAACGTGGGAGTCAACCTCGGATGAATGAACTATAAAACTTATATGATGCGATAAAAATATCACAGTTCAAAGATCTAACGGAATACATGATGGCGAATCTTTTGCTCTACTTGCTCCTAGCGGTGGTCCATGCCTTGGGTGAAGGTAGTAATTTCCTGAGATTTATTGCTAATTTTATTATCAGAGAGAATTATATATACCGTTAAATTTAACTTTTTAATATGTTACTAGGTTTTGGTTTAGAATAACGTCAATTTTTAGTAAAGCTGACAGGCTAATTTAGACTTATGATATATTATCTTCTATTTTTATCTATACAAAACTGCATATTTAAAGAGCTATGAAAAGAAAAAATAACTTAATATAACATTAATATAATTTATTAGAAAATTAAATAATTTAAACTTGTACAGAGGTGAAGGGCGGCGTTAGTTCCGCATCTTAGTACTGAATGTCTAGAGAATTAAGTAAAAAGTGGGGAATGGAGTGTCTTAACACCAAATTCTCAGATTCATTTTGCCTGCTGCGGAATACAGAGTATATAGTTTTTTAATATTCATTCAAATTAATAACGTTTTTTTTTTCATTATTTTAGATTTTGGCAACAATGGAGAACCAAGGCATTTAAAAAACAAGCTATGTTCCAAATTAGGCTTATGTGGAGGGAATGGTGGTCAGGGCGGATATAGTGGGCAGGGAGGCTACGGTGGGTATCAGGGCTACAACCAAGGATATCCTATCCCACCTATAAACATTGGTATAAGTCAATCTCAGTCTTCAAGTAGTGCTGGTGGTGGAGGATACAGCAATGGAAACTATCCTAATAACTATCAATACAACAATGGCTATCCCAACCACGGATATAACGGGTACAATGGATACAACGGTTATAATGGCTATAACAGCTACCATGGATACAATGAAAACCAAGGAAATTATGAGAAACCCGGTTACTTCGGTAACGGTTTCGGTTCCTACAACAACCAGTTTAATGGGAACTATTACGGTGGTAACGGCGGAGGCTATGGGTTCCAAAAACCCTTTAGTCACAACGATGATTACGACGATATTAGACCGATATACGATGATAATGATGAATACAGTCGGTCAAATGACAAAAACCATTAATTTTTTTTTACTTTAAGTAGCAGTATGCTGTGATAATGTATTTTGAAATATTTGTATTTAATTATGTATTAAATTCTATATCTAACGTAAAAAATTGTATTACTCATAAAATACTTTAGTATTTTTACTTTCCCACGTTTTAGAAAAAAAATAAAAAAATAATTACTTGGTTCATATTTAAGGAAATTACATAGGAAGCGTGAAATCGAGATCCACTTTAATTATCTCAACCCAAAAGCCCACTGTCGAGCTTCTCCTTGTTAAAATTTTTTTAATAAATAATAATTCATTCCTCCTCGTAGGAATTGAAGCCACAACCGTCACAGTTATAGTCGCACGCTTATGCCACTGCACCACGACGGCCTCAATATCTATGCATATATGTATGTGCATAATAAAAATGCTATATTTATTAAAACTTTATTTGTCTCTTATCCAATATTATCGTAAAATATCTTGTTTACATAATCATAATTATTTTATATATGTTGACGTTACTTAAATGAAATTTGGTAGAATTTTACTATACGATATATACGATCGATGTATTTAGAATTCTGGGTATTTTACAATATAAAATAAAATTTTCGTGAATGGTTACCGTGAGTTCTATTGCTACTCGTTAAAATGCTTCTATAGATTTCTCCAGGTCAAGTCCTAGATGAACTGCCATCATCAGCAGCATATGCTGTAAATGGGCAAAAGTCAACATTGTGAAGAATGCCCTTTATTAGAACCAACAAACAACTCTATCTCTCAACTTAGAAGAGCTTCCATAAAAATTACATTCAAGGAAAAAGTCATGTTCAGTCATTTAGATAGGAATCGCACACGATAGTATAATATTTAACAATATTAAATATATAAATATATTATACATTAATTAGTTTATTCACCTTCATTTTAATAAAATATAGAATTTTTATAATTTTCAATAAACCGAGAGTGTTTTATGTCTTTATACACAGGAAGCTGTAATTACTACCCAGTCAATGTACCGCTTAGTAGTTAAAAGCTATGAATTATTGGTATTCGGTTATAATTATACATATGTTGTTAACGAAAAGTAAATAAAGGATATACATTATTAATATAGATCCTGTAAAATAAAAAGGTGGATTTTTGTTGCTCTGGCAGCCAATGCTCTAAAACACTATAAACTCTAATATTTGAGTTGAGTTGAGTCTAAGAGTTGAGGAAGTTACTACGAGTAACTAAGTTATTTTTAAATTGAAATTTTCATTTCTTGCGAATATTATCTTATATATTTTAGAACCTACATTGTTACATACCTTAAAATAATTGTGATCATATATATACCTTATTAAAAAAATATTATGACATTTTACGGTCTTCTCTTACATTGTCAATGTGTTATAATTTCCCGTGTCAACATACTTATCAATTATTTAGCGTAACCATTAAAAATATTATTGCACTGTCACATATAAACATACATAAAAACAAAAATTGTATATTATTTAATACATATTACATATATATTACATATAACATAATAACATTAATACATATTACATATAACATAATATTAAATACATATTATGTTGCAAAATGATAAAAATTTATAAAAGTGAAATTAACAAAATTCGTTAGAATTTTTATTATATTTATATTATTACGAGGCCATTCGTGGCGCAGGGACAGAATTATGCGGAAAGTGGAGAACGGAGTATCTTGACCCTAGGTTCACTCTGCTTGCCCTGCTGTATGCGGGATGCAGCGTGAAGCTGCTTATATTTGATTTTTAATATTACCTTACTAAACAAAATGGAAGTGTTCGTAACTACTCATAAAATAGAAACATAAATAAGGATTTTTTACTTAATACCCTTGTAAACTATATAATTTTTGATATATTTTTACTAACATGAACAGCAAGCAGTTACAAAGATCATTTTTTCTTAACGTCTTGATATCGCGATGTGAGCTCATCTAATTGATTTGGCGTGAAGCAATAAACAATTGCGAACTGGATCATCCAGTTTGTATGCGGTATTGATATTTTATGAAAATTCATTAATTATGCTATTTCACATACTAATTTAGAATTTATAGTATCACCATCGGGATATTTTACTTTACCGTAATATGGATTTATGAGTGTCAATGTCTCGATATTGACCCAGTGATGAAAGTGGGGGGAACATTTCTAGTATAAAAGCTTGGAGAAATGGTTCAGAGGTACATTGCACATACGGCGAAAGGCAGTTTTGAAAAATCCAAAAATGATTGCTAAGATTTTTGTAGTCATCTCCGCCGCGGTCGCTGTGAGCAACGCGCTGCCATTTCTATATGGTAAGAGAAGTTTAGGTCAACTATTTACACTTTGCAAATAAAACAGTAGTCATTTGTAGGATTAATTCAGTGAAAATTTATTATTTTAATAAATTTATTGCACCCAAAATATAAAGGAAAAAATTATTGTTGTAATACAATGACATTTATTTTCAGAAAACCAAATGCCAATCTACATATGGCGTACTGCTCGCGCGCCTAACGTGGCTTTTGGTTTCGGCAGTGGGTTCAGTAGCAACATTGGCGGCATCAGCCAGTCCAACAGCATTGGAGCTTCCTTCAAAAGTGGTGACGCTGAAGCTTACGGCGCAGGATTAGCCGGTAATGGCAACATCGCTCAAGGAATCGGATACGCTCATGCTGCTCCTTACCGTCAAATTCTTCCACCTCTCGGACTACAACAGTCTGTTGCTTCATCATACAGTAACTCTTTCGGAAGAAACTATGGATTAGCATCGTCATCTTCGCAGAACTTCGGCAACTCCGGACTATCCCTGTCCTCTGCTCAAAGTAACAATGGCTTTGGATCGGCGGTTTCGGCTGTCCAGAACAATGGACGTAATGGATTCGATTCTGCTGTATCCAGCGCTAGCTCGAACGGCCTAGGATTCGGTGTAGCTCAGTCTGCTGCTCAAAACGTGGGAGGTTACGGATCAGTTGTATCTTTATCTCAAAACCAAGGATTAAATAACTTCGGCTCAGCTGTTTCTGCCGCAAACAACATTGGTGGATACGGATCTAGTATTGCGCACTCTGTTCAGCAGAATGGCAGACATTTGCAACAAAGCGGTGCTAGCAGCATCAATGGCCCCGGCATCCAATCTTCTCAGTCTCATGCTATCAACAGTGGCTTTTACTAGTAATAATTAAATTTTATAATTTATATTTAAGTTACAGCATTAGGCAAATTATTGTAATGGTTAAATACTTATGGCTGAGAACTGTATATTTTTCGACAGAATGTAAAGATATTGAGATGATTGTTTCACACTTATCTCAATATTTATTATACAAAGTGCTTTACATGAATAAATGACAGTTTTT